>JACEVL010000080.1:1363034-1370534 GCA_020284085.1 Aporrectodea caliginosa
AATAATAATGATATAATTTAAGTGAGCGGCATTCAATACTTCTTCCAAATAGCGTAGAAAGCCAAAGCAGGTAAGTGTAGGTCTTCTCGTATATCTTATGCGGTTTTTTAAACAACCGCATAAGATATACAGGATCACCTACACGTACCTGCATTGACTTTCTATGGTATTGGGAGATGTGTTGAATGACGCATACCTCTAAACGTCTTGCAGAGCTCCGCCCTGAGTTCGGAGACGATTGGCCGCTGACAGAACGAGAAATATCCATCATTGATACCAACCAACATTCTTTGGTTGACTTACTATACATCTCTGAGCTCCTTCATCATCTCTATTCTCACAATGTTGTTAACAATCGACAAAGAGAGTTCGTGTCGTCAAGGACAACTTCCCACGAAAAGAACGAGGCATTGCTGGAAATACTGAGAAGAACTAGTCTACAAAACTACGAGAAAACGATCGAGTGTCTGCATTTGTCGAAACAAAGCCACATCGCTGATATATTCAAAGAGGGCGGAGGTAAACACTTGAGTAGTTTAAAAACGCACAATCACGTTGGTTTGGTCACTTGTGGCAACTGGTGGCCGTTTATAATATAATACGTGTACAATTTGGATTCAGAGACATAAATAACTCTATCGAAAGTAATGTGGACATTTTACGTACGGAATAGGCATTCCTGAGAGATTCTTCACAGTAATTACGGTACTGTGAAGATGTCCATATATCTCCTCCACGGCAATCTGTTAAAGATCTCCTAAGACAAAGACTGAAGTAGATAATACGATCAAGAGAGGAATTTAGGCATTAGAGTGAATGGGAAAAGAACGAGAAAAGTAATGGTAAAATATGGGCATCAAAGTCTTGCTGACATAGGCTATATGGCTCTGAATATCTCGATTAGACCTACATTCATTTGAACCTATCCTGAATTTCATTCACGAAATCTTAAGACCAACAAGCACGTTTATTACACCGTGTATAGGTTATCTTCGCGAAATGCTCTTCTGGATATTGACCCAATTACGGCTTGGTTTTGGTGCGCCATCGATTCATGCCTTGTGCATTAGACCAACACTACTAGTAATAGAGTACACAAGTAGCAGTAGTACTAGTTGTAAAAAGTAATTGAAAAATGTCATTTACAACTAGTACTACTGATAATAATAATAATAATAACAACAGTGAGAGGCGGATCTACAATAAATCTAGTTAAGCTGAAGCTTCAAGGCACCGGGACCTCACGTAGGGTTATGCCAAGCCATTCAGTTTCTTGAGACATTGTCGTTCTAGTGAATGTCTGCAGACGTCTTAGAGCACTAATTTATCGCTCAAAACTGCATGACCTTATACCGGTAAACAAAGCAGAAGCTGCAGAATGGTAAAACTATTTGACTTCCTGGCACCTGTGGTGTTCCGCAAGGTTCTGTTCTTGGGCCCCTATTGTTCATTCTTTACACTACTCCACTCAGCTCACTCATCAAAGCATCCTCGGTTGACCATCACCTATACGCTGACGACACCCAACTATTCATCTCATTCTCTCCAAGCAGCTTCTCTGACTCCATAGATCATCTCCTCCGTGTGGTAAAACAAATCTCCTCCTGGATGACTTCAAACATGCTGTGCCTCAACCCCTCTAAAACTGAATTCATTCTTATAGGCCTCCGTGAGCAACTCAAGAAAATCCCAGATCCCTCTATTTCCCTCAGCCTTGACTCTGTATCCACTCACACATCCATTGCAAATTCTCCTGTCCGCAACCTAGGTGTGACTTTTGAGCAGAATCTTAGCTTTTCCGATCACATCACCCATCTTTCCCGTTCCTGCTTCATGCACATCCGTGACCTGCGTAGAATCCGCCCTATGCTTAACTTCAAAACCTCATCAACAATCGCCACATCAATAGTTCACGCCAAATTAGATTACTGTAATGCTCTCTTCCTCAACATAGATACCACTCAAATTAATCGCCTCCAAGCCATTCAGAATGCCCTCGCCCGTGCTGTCACCAAAACCACCAAACACCACCACATCACCCCTGTCTTGAAATCACTCCACTGGCTCAAAATTCCTGAGCGAATAGAATACAAAGTCCTATCCCTCACCTACAATACACTCCAATCCTCTCAGCCCTCATATCTCCGTCAGCTGTTCTCGGTCCAACCTCTTCGTTCAACCCGTTCATCTTCCACCTCACACTGCTCCGCCCTTCCGTCACCTCATCGCTTAAATTTGCAAATCGCTCCATAGCCATAGCTGTCCCGCCTCTTTGGAACAAACTCCCGCCTGTGCTACGACAAATATCCGATCCATCCTTTGAAATCACCAAAACCTCACCTCTTACTATCTCTCCACAGGTCTTCCACTCAAAACTGAAAACACTGCTTTTTCACAAATCCTATCCCGATTCCTTCTCCTCCCCTCACCTCCCTCGCCATTTCAACTCTAAGCATCATCCACCTTAGCCGTCTGACTGTCTGCCTGCCTGACTCTCTGGATTTTGACCCCCTGCCTATCGATTCTGTTTTGGTTAAGCGCCTGTGAATAAGCTGGTTTCCGCGCCTTCGCTTTTGTGGGCGCTGTAGAAATATCGAGTTTACGATTACGATGGCATGCAACAAGGGTGTCCTTTAGGTAGCTGGCGACGCATTTTTCTTCTCCCACCAGCTTAGTTGTCACCTCAATTCCTGGTAAATTCCTGTAGCAATGTCCCTCTATAAATTTAAAAAAAAACTATTCATAAAGGTAAAAGTAAGAGCAATTTTGATAAGACATTTTCAGGGTTATTTTATTAATGATAATTATTAAAAAACGACTACCAAAAACATCGACGTATCTAGGCCTACGTCGATGACCAAAAATAACCGTTGAAATCGTTTCTGTGACAAGAAGTCAAGTTTCCATAAAGTGTATTTTTATGCCCCCGTCTACCCCTATGCCTAATTATGGGCAATTGACATTTGCTGCATAACTTTCATAAGTTTTGCGGTCTTATCTGTTTCTTTTAATTCGAGAAACTGAACGTTTCTCTTTGTTTCACAGTCAAGAAACTAAGTAGTCGTTTTATAGGTTGTCGAATCATGACGATGTTGTTCTGTAGTGTAGCCGACAATTGTAGATACTGTAGCCGACTAAAGTCTTCTAATCCTAGGCTCATGGCTTAGGCCCTATTTAAAGTTATTTCTTAAACTGATTTCTTAAATCGTAATAATAATGAATCTAAAAAAACTGATCGCTAATCGTTTAATTATATACTTTTGATTACCGGAACTTACAAAGGAAAGCAAATTAACGATTTGAAATTGTATACACGTAGACTGGTTTCGTAGTTAGGCCTACATAGAATGCGTTCTTACATATAAAGGTCAGCAGAGGTAACCCATTAATATTATTTAGGACCGACCCTTGGAGAAGATGCCAGGGAAGGTATTGAAATACTCTAATTACTCTTTACACGATATTTTAATTCTCATGTCAAAGTAAGACGAGGCTTCGTAGAATTAGCAGTTACTGTAGATACTGGAGCGATTGATATTTCTAATTATTATGACTACGAATAGTTCCTATTTCAGTGGTCGTCAGAGTTCGTTCGGTATTGGAGACCGAGAGTGATGTGAATGAGGTTGAAGATGAACTCATCGCGAAATTCACCGAAATGCTTGGCGATCGTTCATTTGGAGATGCAGCTCGTATGATACTGGAAGATATTAAACGGCTTCTGATCGCCGTCAAAAGAGGCAACAGTATCATTCTTTACTTCTTCTGCAAAACATCAGCAGAGTTCGTCAATCTTCAAGAGATGCAGACTTCTGGAAAGTTGGCGAATGTCGTCAGAGAAATGTTTAATGAAATGCTCTCCAGTAGACAAGTCATCAACTTGAGAACAACTTTATTCAATGAAGATCTCCTTCAATGTGAATTGGGTTTTCGTTGTGAGTACTTCTGAATTGCTTATGTCATTTCGTTCTTGTCTTAGAACTTTCCTTTTTCAAATTGATTTTCCACCATAGGATTCCTCCCTGCGTTAGTGAACCCATCTTCTGGAAATGGTTATTACCTGATTATTGCTTGGCTGTAGTATTGTATTTTTTATTGTATTTGGCCATTTGTAAAGCGCTTCTGTCAGGAAAAGCCTTTCAGAAGCGCCATAGTAGTACGCGATAGGTTGATGCCTTTGTTTCTTATCAAACACCTGTGCGACAGAAGTTCATAATTTAATTAAAAATAAATATAAGATCCAAATGGCCGTTGTTGCAAGGTTTAGGGAAGGCGATTTAGGTTCTTGATAATCTAACACAAATTTAATGATAAAATCACGAGAAATTACGCTAAGTTGTATAATGCCGATTTAGTTTTTTCATGCATTTATCTGGTCTGTCCTGAGGACGCGAGGACTTTGAGATGCTTCTCAAAGACCTATTATTGTCGAACTCACCGTTTTAGGTGGTAGTACCAAAGGCGAATTGAAGGAAAGCAGTGACAAGGATGACGGTTCCGCTACTTCCAACACAGCTGTACGTCTTTCAGGCAATCCTTTTAAATCTGTAATAGCTCCGATTCTCTATAGAGACCAAATAATTAGAAACCCACACATGTTTTAAATGGGAGGATTTTTGTTCGTGTTCGTTTATTTTTGTAACCCAAGATTACACATAACAGTTTACACTGAGGTGGCTCAACTTAAATAAGGTCACACAGGAGACCCAGAAGGCGTACCCCTAGAACTATAAGGCTCTATGTCCACTTTTTTGAAAAATCAACCTAACGCTATATCCGTTACCGGGATGACAGGGGCTATGTCCTGAACAGTCTGGCTTAACTGGAGACGCTTTCTTTAGCTCTATCTCTGAGTGTTATAAAGCTCTATGTCCACACATTTGGACAGTGTCTCAAAGCTATAGAGGAACAAGTCAGTCATCAAATAGAATCATTAATTTTGTATCACGTGAATTGGAGATTATAACCGTGTTCGAGTGAGGTCTGAAAAAAGAATTATACGGTGCTATGTCCATAGCCAATAGCAGTGAGAGATCTTAACACGTGACTGGACTTAGAACCTACAGCACTCAATTTGTCTGCAATCAATAATGCTATACAGCTTTATGTCCAAAAAATAGTCACCCCTGCCATAATTATAGCCAAATTACTCATAATCGGTTTACATTATGATCGCAATACAAATATAATCATACTAAGGGAAAACTTTGTTTTCCAAAAGTTTAATTTAATTGCCATCAATAAAAGAGAGCAAAAAAAATTTGTCAGCAAATCTTAAAAATCGTTTTTCTCCGTTTCGCCAAAAGTGGACATAGAGCCTTGTAGTTCTAGGGGTACGAAGGGGCCAGAGGTCCCGCTAACCAGGGCCACCTGAGAACAGTTTGTAACAAATGACATAATATATGGCCAGCAGTAAATAAAATAACGAACTTATGTATTATAGCTTAACTATTAATTAACTAAGAACTTAACTAATGACACAGATAACACAAATGCACATCTACTGTACTTTTACGCTGCATGGTGCAAATAAGTAATGATGTATCGGGTAATTCTGTTCATTGTTTAAAGATCAATGCACGGGTGTTCTATGTGTACAAATTTCTTATTCTCCGTGTATAATGTAGGCTTGTAGCTCACGTTTAAAAAGATGATTGTTGCCAAATGAAACAGTCTTTAATAATCTCTAATGATCATCAACCCACAGGCCGTCTATTCCATATCGACGCTTCACCTCTTTAAGAATCCCTACCCTAATCCATTCAATCCAACGCATTCCAACAAAACTCAACCTATCACTTCATCTGTCCCCACTCTCTGGTCTCAATGGCAATGAGACTTGGCTGTCCAATTGGTCGTTAATCATAAGAATAACTTTAACACGGAGAACAACCAAATAATCTTTATTTATTGATCTGATTTAAAAGATTGCTGGGCATGCAAAGATGGCGGATGCAAGAGAAAAAGTTGAAAAGCAGCTTAGACATATAACAGAATGTTCGATCTGCATGAGTGCATTCACAGATCCAAGAATGTTGCCATGCATTCACACTTTCTGTCTTGAATGCCTGAAACGCACTGCAGAAGCGGCGCAGATGAAACCAGGAGACAGGATGCCTTGTCCGTTGTGTCGTAAAGAATTCATCATTCCTGAAGATGGAATGAATGGTGTACAAAAAAACTTCTTCTTGGAAAACCTATTGGGATTTAACACTACATTACAAATGGGGAGTGCCATCATCGTCTGCGATATGTGTAATGTCAAGAATGAGGGCAAAACAGGACAAATACCAACAGCCACGATGAGATGCTTAGAATGCCAAGATAACTACTGCGACAGCTGCGTCAAAGTTCACCAGTTTCAGAAACTGAGTAGAAATCATCAAGTGGTAACAATTGAAAGCGATACCAAATCAGAAGTGAAGCGACCATATACTACTATGAAATACTGCAGTAAACACACTCAGAAACCATTAGACTATTATTGCGTTGAATGCAAGAAAATCGTCTGCGTTTCTTGCTTTGTTGAAAATCATGCATCACACAAATGCAAAGACGTGTCTACAGTCGACGAAGAATTTCGTCAAACAATTCAAAGGAACTCATCAAAGGTATCGATCTATGCAGATGAAATGTTGTCCCTAAGAAAGAATGCGGAGATTAGAAAGGCAGATTTTCTTAAGGAAATAGTCGATAAGGAAAATGCAATTCATAAAAGAAATCAGGAACTCAAAGATATGATAGATGAGCACACGAAATCGCTTTTGAATGAGTTATCTGTAATAAAATCAAAGCATCTAAAGGAAATTGAAACTGGAATGGAAGAAATTGACAGATATTGCACAATATTGAGAAGGTTTGAAGCATACTGCACTGAAATGATATCCAAAGGATCGGCCAGTGACATCTGCAGTTCGGTTGACGAATTAGTTATTAGAGCAGATGAATTAGAAAGAGATCACGAGGCATTCATTGATCGTCCATATCATTCAACTGAAGTTTCTTTGGAAACAACAGATTTAAAAGAACTTTTACAGAAGTTGAACAACAACGTTGTGGGAAACATCCAAGGTAATATTTTCCTAGAGAAAACTTATATATTAACAGTCTTACGTAGAATGATTCCTTGTTCCAAAATTGACCACTCAGCAATCTCTGTGATGCCTCTGAGATTTGGTCTTCTTATGCAAAGAACAGCGAATTAACGAAAGGGCTTTTGCATAGAAGTTACCATCAATTGATGCGTTACGCACTACTATAGAAATTGTCATATTGATGGTTGCCAGATTATGTGTAAATACTGCAGATGTCGATTCCTCCTTCGTTATATGAAGGACATTCTGTCCAAAATCATTGAAAGGCTTACAGAGAGTGTTTTTAATATAGATTAAGAGGGAGGTTAAATAACGGTTTAGAAACTTGCATTTTAAAATTAACTTACTCCATGTCTAAGGACATTATTTTTAACCGTCTAAATGAAAGATATTGCATGCCAATTGG
>JACEVL010000080.1:1375534-1500534 GCA_020284085.1 Aporrectodea caliginosa
TAATTATAGCCAATGAGTGAGGTATTGTTTACGCAAATGCTCAAGTAACTCGTGTCATTTGAAATATAATCAGACAACAGTTCGGACTTAGGCCTGTAGGCCTACTGTCAGCTGTATGCGACAATTTGAATACACAGCTACAAATTTGTTCACAACTTTGTTCAAATCCAATGAAGTGCTCTATCAGGATGCACTGACAAAACTGCTACATCTGACAATCATTATTTATCATCGAACATTTATTGTAGTTCTCAAGTGTGTCTTTATTAGCTTGAGGCAATTGAATGAGTCCTCAGATTCAGCAGATGCAGATGTAACTGGAATAGCAATTAAAGTTAGGCTGTCTAGTTCATAGAAGGCTTCATTAAATAATTATTGTGCAACGAAACGAGTCAATACAGTTTGTCATTTTCAAATGTTGACACCATCCAGTTTCGTTGTTTCCGTTCAATCATTCTTTTCAACTGTAACAATTCCAGATTTACATCATCCACGTTGGCTTTGTAGTTACATGCAAGAGAAGGAAGAAATTCACCGTTTAAAAACTTGTACTGCCTGGCAACCTTGTGGCAGGGCAACTACTAGGGAGAGGCTTTTGAACAGGGCATTTGCCTTGGCTTGCTCTCCTGTAGCGCCGCCACTGTCTGTAATGCACAAAGTCTATTGCGTTGATTGCTCTCGATTGAAACTGGAAACCATTCCTAACAAAGTCTCTGATTTGTAGGCATCTCTAAAATTACACGAACAGCTTCCTAAGGTCACATGGCAGACTAAAAATAGTTGGAAACTAAGGAGTATGATTCTACGTCGGATGACACCATCTGACCATTGATCATCGGATACTCCGAGTTGGCTGCACCTTTTAGCGTTCCTGTCCTACATGACTTAATGACAACCATAGGCTGCAGCGACTGATTTTATTACCATCGTTTTAGTTTCTGTTTTTATATATTTATAAGACCTGTTATGAGTCAACTGCTTTAAGCAACACCAAATTAGGTTTCGAAGTAATTGTTTACGACAGTGTGAGGAGACAATTAGTGTTTGAAGATTGATTAAGTCACAATCTTCATTGTGACTTAATCAATCTTCAAACACTTACTGTAACATTCCACTGACCTTATAATGAAAAGTCTATCGGATTGCGTAGAGCAGAAAACCAGTCTAAGCATGGATAGAAACCAGGTCATTCACAGGTAACTTGGTCGCCCTGTCATTTTTGCATACATATACCTGTCATAGGCTAAGGCGAGCCTATTTTAGATAAGAAGCTATTGAGAGATCAACACAGAGTAAGATAACTTTTACCTCTTTCTGCATCAGTTCTAGAAATCACTATTTTCTTTACAATTCATTGAATCTGATGTGATTTTAGAGTTGGAATTTTGAACCTTTTTTTTACCTAGACAATGTTGTTTAGTGCCGATGCCATAGGATCTTATTATCCTTTAGAACCGTTTTCACTATAGCATTACAAATCAATTCAGGCTTCGGCGACGTTGGACAACACTTTACATTAATGCCGTAGTTGTCAAAATAAATCCTAAGCTGTCGGTAATAAATCTATTTAACCTTAGCAGACTTGCAAAGCAGAATTTTAAAGCTAAAGTAAAACTAAAGCAGTGGAATTTAATCCGTTAATAATTTCTAGTGATGTGAAATGATTTTCTACTGGTAACAAATCCGGATTTTTTTACCGGTAAACAATCCGCATTATATTTTACCGTGGTAAAAAATGGTAAAAAATGGTAAAAAATGATTAATATGGTAAATGCTTAAAGTTTTATTTCTTTCCACTTAGGGCCTTTTAAATATCAGTTTTGGTAACAATATTCACTTAAGTTTTTCAATGTCAGCTTAATTCACAAGATTGTAGCAATTGCTCATTCATTCATTTCAGATCAGGAACTAACCTTTACTAAACACCTCTCCTCTTTGTCTCGCTCTTGCTTTTACCATCTTCGTCAGCTTAGGGTCGTTGCTCGCTCTCTTTCAACCTCTGCTGCTTCTACTCTTATCCATGCCTTCGTCTGCTCTCGTCTAGACTATTGCTCTTCTCTTTACACTGGTCTTCCTCAAGTCCGCTTGTCCTCCCTTGAGAGGGTCTTTTGGTCTGCGGCGCGCCTTGTTGGTTCCATTCCTCGCTGTGGTAGCGTATCCTCCTACATGCATCATACTCTACACTGGCTTCCCCTCCGGCAGCGTATCCTATATCGGCTCTGCTCTCTCGTCTGGCAAAGCGTCTTGGGTTCAGCTCCTCGCTACTTGTGCACCATCTTCACTCTCTCTTCTTCTCTTAAGGGTCGCTCAGCCCTCCGTTCCTCTTCTCGAAGTGACTTCTTGGTTCCACATGCCCGCACTGCTACTATGCAGCGCCGAGCATTCTCTGTTGTTGGTCCAACAGCGTGGAATGTCTTGCCATCTTTCCTTCGGTTATCTCCTCGCATTCACTCGGCTTCCTTATACGCCCTATTGAAGACTTTTCTGTATGATCAGGCCTGGCTTGGGAGCGCCTCTGAGTAGAGCCCTTGAAGAGGCGCTATATAAATTTTATGATTGATTGATTGATTGATTGAGATATTTATACAGCGCCCCTTCAAGATTTCTACTCAGAGGCGCTCCCGACTACAGCGCGGACACTGAATCGGAGTTTCACGCCGAAGCGCATGAGCAATTGCGAGTGAAGGACTTGCCCAGGGTCCCTACGCGACGGCTTGAGGTGGATTCGAACCCGCAACCCTCCGGCTGCAAGGCACCGAACATACCCCTACACCACCGCGCCCCACATAAGCTTTGTGTTGCACAGATATGCATTTGCTGTGTAAAATTCATTCTCTCTTTCTGTTTATGGGCTCATCACCAGTTGGTGTCGATCGTATGTCTCACTGTCTTTCTCCATGCGTTTCGATCCTGTGCCACAACTCATCCTTTGGACATCAAGTTTGCACCAATCCCTGCATCACCAAGCCATTCCCTGTTTGATCTATCGCTAATTTCGATGATACGGGCTTACTTTTGTATTTAACAATCAACCCATGACGAATAATGTAGGATGATTGTTGAATTGTGCTCAAATAGGTTAATACTTGGTTAATTAGTTCTTCCAAAATTGCAACTAGTTTTAGTGCACCATTTTCTGGAGCAGAAATCACCTATGAAATCGTCAACACGTGCCAAGTAATATTATATAGGCTACTGTATGGCCAAATAGACAGCTACACTGGAGCCTAACTTTCATCTATTTCTCTAAATTCTACTTAGGGCCTACTAGAACTGATAAGTTGTAGTTTTTTAAAGTGAATGTGACCTGATAGGCTAGGCCTACCAAATATCAGAAGGGTTTTCATCGGAGCTGAATCACAACAATTATTGCACTTTGTGACAGTATACGAAAACTTACTTTGTTATAAAAACGTGTTTTTTACAAATATTCTTTCATTCATTTTCATTCATTCTTCGTTTATTGAATCCCAAAAAAATCAGCAAAAGAAAAATTCAGACATGAAACATTGACATGGGTATTGAGAAACAACCGGTAGACCCAGAAGGAACAGAGTTCCGATTGAATAGGGTCACCAAATTAAAGGCATTAAAGATGGCGACGAAGAACTGTCGTCTTTCTAATTAAACATGCATCGAAGTCTTAACTACGACAACAACAAAAAAATGGATCATATACATGACCCACTGAACAGAGTTAAACTTAACTAAGCTATAAAACAAGTTACAAATTACAGTCGTGTGTCGTTTAAGAAACTGGCAGTTGTTGTTTAAATAATTGTAAAGTCGGCAAACATCGAATACGAACAGGTAATGAATTCCATACTAATGGTCCATTGCATTTAATATTGAAAAATCTAGTATTAGTTCGAGCGTAAGTACTACGAAAGTTATTTTGCGATCTGGTATTATATGAATGAATTTGATAGGAGTGCAAGACATAACCATCAAAAACTTGGGGCAATAATTTCCGTTCATATTTATACCATAAATTCTGCAATTAAGAATGTATTAACAGATTCTATTTTTAGAATCCTTAGTCTTGAGAACAAATGATCAGTGTCATGTTCATAATATTGTTTAGCAACAATTCTCAACGCACGTCTTTGTCACATCATTAGAACTTTTAAACGAGAGGGATAATTGGATCCCCAAATTAGGTTTCAGTAAGAGAGGTATGGGTAAATAAGAGAATAACAAAGATTGAGCAGTATAAACTTAGGCAGTAAATATTGAATGCGAATCAATATACCAATACTTTTACCAATTTTTTCGAAATTTGCATTATATGTTCTTTCCATGTTCTTTCTTAGCAATTTAACAGGACTAATATGGCATTTCATTTCAGCAGTTGTCTGTAACTAATAAATGGCTAAAGACCCTATTGGGAGCATTACCAAGATAATACATCACTGAAATAGTATTTTACCATTTTTTACCATATTTTACCAATTCGACCGGTACAAAATCCGGATTTATTATCGGAAAAAAATATCTTACCGGTAAATTTACATCACTAATAATTTCCAATGACGCAGAATTATTGAGCTCTATAACAATACACCACCAAGGTGGTAATTGTAACGTAGCCTAGCGGTGAACGACGATCACTTTATACAATACTGTTTTTGCATTACTGAATGGCAACTATTCGAAATTGACAAGAGATCTCAAAGCAACTTGTAGCTTCTCCAGTTATTGAATTTGGCCAAATTGACGCAAACACTTTGATATACAGCTATTTCACCGATCTCAGAATTACAGTAGTAGGCCGAATCACCTAACATTATTTATCGAAAAGGTCATTCAATTATATCTCAGAATTTTATCATTTTGTTTCATAGGTTTCTGGTTAAGTGAAATGGCGGAAGCAGGACAAAAAGCTGCAAAGCAACTTAGAGAAATAACCGAATGTTCAATATGCCT
The DNA here is from genome assembly GCA_020284085.1 of Aporrectodea caliginosa. Taxonomy (NCBI): domain Eukaryota; kingdom Metazoa; phylum Annelida; class Clitellata; order Crassiclitellata; family Lumbricidae; genus Aporrectodea; species Aporrectodea caliginosa. The sequence goes on from JACEVL010000080.1 coordinate 1,380,461, forward strand.
GAGTGCATTCATTGATCCTAGAATGTTGCAATGCATTCACACATTCTGTTTTGAATGTCTGAAACGCACTGGAGAGACAGCGCAGAAGATGCCAGGAGACAAGATGCCTTGTCCCTTGTGTAGAAAGGAGTTCCTCATTCCAGCAGATGGAATGAATGGTGTTCAGAAAAACTTCTTCATGGAAAATCTCTTGCAATACAAGACTACACTGCAAATTGGAAGTGTCTCAATCATTTGCGATATCTGTAATGCCAGCGATGAGGGCAAAACAGGACAAATACCAACAGCCACGGTTAGATGCTTAGAATGCCAAGATAACTACTGCGAGAGTTGCGGCAAGGTTCATCAATTTCATAAACTGAGTAGAAATCACCAAGTCTTGAAAATTGGAAGCGATACTATGTCAGGAATGAAGCCAGTTTTATCTGTGAAATACTGCAGCAAACACATTCAGAAACCATCAGACTATTATTGCGTTGAATGCAAGACAATCGTCTGCGTTTCATGCTTTGTTGAAAGTCATGCAATACACAAATGCAAAGATGTGACTACAGTCGACGAAGAATTCCGACAAACAATTCGAATGAACACATCAAAAGTATCGATCTATGCAGATAAAATGTTATCCTTAAGAAAGAAAGCGGAAATTAAAAAGGCAGATTTTCTTAAGGAAATAGTCGAGAAGGAAAATGCAATTCATAAAAGAAATCAGGAACTCAAAGATATGATAGATGGACAGACAAAATCTCTTTTAGATGAGTTATCTGTAATAAAATCAAAGCATCTAAAGGAAATGGAAACTGGAATGGAAGAAATTGACAGATATTGGACAATATTGAGAAGCTTTCAAGCATACTGCACTGAACTGATATCAAAAGGATCGGCCAGTGACATCTGCAGTTCGGTTGACGAATTAGTTGTTAGAGCAGATGAATTAGAAAGAGATCACGAGGCATTCATTGGTCGTCCAAATCAATCAATCGAAGTTTCTTTCGAAATAACAGATTTAAGAGAAGTTTTACAGAAGTTCAACAACAACGTTGTGGGGAAACATACAAGGTAATATTTCTCCTTGCAAAATTTCTGTATTAATATTATTATGTAGAATAATTCTTAACACTGAAATTGACCACTCAGCAATCTCTGTGATGCCTTTGAGGTTTGATCTTCTCATACAAAGAACCACGAATTAACGACAAAGCTTTTGCTTCGAAACATCCATCGGTTGTTGCGTTACGCATTACTTTGGAGATTTTCATATTGATATTTATCAACTCATATGTAATTAATCTTGAAGTGAATATTTATTTTGTCTTATAAAGGATATTCTGTCGAAAATCATTGAAAGTCCTGCACAGTGTTTAATAGTTTCATCCACGTAATACAGGGCTTCATTTTACGGGCAAAATTGCAAACTTGTAAAAGTGGGAATAAAAGTGCAGTTTAAGTGTTGAAAAAACGACAAGCGTCACAACGAGGCCGAGATGTGAATAGACTAGATTTTATTAGATTAGATTTAGCTGAATTAGCTGTACAAACGACCTTCATTTCAAAACTACATAAATAAATATTCATCATTGTATTATTGTATTGTATTTTCGTTTATTCAAAACTGGCTGTCATAACGCAGCCAACGACAAAAGTGCGTAACTTATGGTTATAAGTAAAAAGCCTTGACAAGTTATTGATATGGATATTGTTCATATCTGTCCTGGATAATGTTTTGTTAATGTGTTGGATTGTTATACACTATATGGGATGTGAGACCACACAGGGCAGCTAGTAAGTGTTTTTGTGCAGCATGCGCGGTAGAAAGTTCTTGCTGTCCTTTGCTGGAATGACGAAAGGGTGGGGCCTAGGTCGGAGGTCATATCGACTTATCGGTCGCTCCTGGCACATTCGACGTAACACATGCCCGGGATCATTTATGATGGCGTTGAACAACACGTCATCAGCTCGGCTGGCCAGGCCTTCGACAGTCGGGGCGTCCCCCGGCAGAAACCCCGCACTCCTCAGTCGCTGAGTAAAACGCTCTAGGCGATCTCGGTCTGCTGCTCCCATGTACCCCCACCAGGCTGGAGACGCATACATCATTCTCGCCATGGTGGTAGCACGCGTCACCACGTGCAGGGCCTGTGCTAGCATACCACTTCCTCTCAGAGTTTTCAGAGCATACATCGATGAAGAGCAGGAGCTGAGGATGTTGTTGACATGTTCAGTGACTGTAAGTTTCTCGCCGATGGTTATTCCGAGGATCTTCATAGTCGTCACTCTCTTAACACCAGAGACCGATGGCTGCGAAGCGAGGGATGGCATGTTTCGGCGCACGACAACCATCTCGCGGGTTTTGGCGGAGTTGATGCGCAGGTTCTTACCATCAGCCCAAGAGTGGATATTGCAGAGCTCATTCTGGGCTGTACTGATGTTTCGCGACCCAATAAGCAGGTAAGAATCATCTGCATATGCTAACAGCCGGTTTAGTTCGTCCACAGGACGAAGGTCAGCTGTTCCGGTTATGTATTCAGGCGGACCAAGGACCGAACCCTGAACCACACTAGCGTTGATTGTGGCTGGCAAGGATGTTAGGCTTTCGAAACTGGTTACATGCCTTCTGTCGTCCAGGTAATTAACAAGCCAGTTGTAGATGCTGTCAGGCATGTTTAGCCTGGAGAGTGCTTCGGTAATGGCAGCATGTCGGATGGAATCAAAGGCCTTTGAGTAGTCCATCGATATTACTATGACGTATTCGTTCACACTGAGCAGCTCTGTTATGTTTTGGAGGATAGCGACCGTTGCTGCCGTGGTTGATCCAGTTGGACGAAACGCATATTGGTGGTCCAACGAGAGAGGCGTCGGCATCTTTTCAAAGTTAGGGTAAAAGATTGTCCGGACCAGTATCCTCTCGACAATCTGCGACAAGATCGGAAGCACAGAGATAGGACGGTAATCTGCCGGAGTGCACGGTGATGCTACCTTGGCCTTCGGTCGTATGATGGCGGTCTTCCACTGGGTGGGAACGTGTGAGCAATCCAGCGACTGATTGATAAGATGTGATAAAATCTTTGAATAGCCTGGAGCAGTCAACCGCAGAAACCAGGCAGGCAGCCCATCCTCCCCCTGCGAGGTATGGTGCAAACGGTCGAGAATGTGAAAAACACCCTGCTCAGTCACAGTACAGAGTTCATGATTGGCCGTGTGTTTCAGTCTCGGCTTGGTGTAGCACGGGTCAGTTGAGGCCGCGGCAAAGAAGCTGTTCAGGCCTTCTGCGTTGATTTCCGACTGTTTGGAGGATGCATTTGACTTCTTCGTAAACGAATTCACCATATCCCACAGAGTCTTCGTTCCGTTCTTTAAATCAGCATCTCTGAAGGTTGCCGACGTTGCCTTATTAACGGCCTTAGCAACGCGCCTCGCAATACACTCAGCTTTCTCAATGTTACTAGCAGACGGTGTCTTCATCTCGACACCGACGCGCTGAATGTCTGTGGGGCCCCGATACGGCCCTCGACCTCTGTGCGTGATCTCGGCGTCCTGCTGGAGTCTGATCTGTCCATGAGGTGCCACGTCGCGTTGACCGTCGGCTCTTGCTTTCGCCAGCTCCGTCTCATCAGGAGCTGCATCAAGTCCTTACCTTTCGAGGCTGCGAGAGCGGCCGTCGCCGCCTTCGTCGCTTCCAAGGTGGACCGCTGTAACAGCCTGCTGGCCGGCGCGCCTGCGTGTCTCTTGGACGGACTCCAGTCGGTTCTCAATGCCGCGGCGAGGCTTATCTGCAATAGGAGAAAGTACGACCACATCACGCCGCTCCTCCGCGATGTCCTCCATTGGCTGCCTGTTCCGTTCCGCATCGAGTTCAAGCTCTGTCTGCTTGTCTTTAAATCACTACACGGAGCTGCGCCCGAGTACCTGCGCGATTACTGCACTGGGACTCATTCCTCCGCGTCCGGGCTCCGGCTCCGATCGCTTGCGAAGATTGATCTCCGTGTGCGGAGGATGAGGACGCGCTTCGGTGATCGTGCTTTCTCGGCCGCCGGTCCTCGATGCTGGAACAGACTTCCTCCTGCTATCCGATTGACCGACTCTTTGGACTCTTTTAAATCCATGCTAAAATCACATTTGTTCGCCAGGGCTTATCCCGACTGCTGTTAGTTGTCTTGTAAGGCGCCCTTGTAACGGCATGGCCATGTTACGGCGCCATATAAATTGTCGTAATTATTATTATTATTATTACCGTCCCTCATGCATCGGTTTCTCATCCGGAGAAGATACTTGATTTCTGGTGTTATATAGTCCGGATCCTTTGACGTGATGGTTATGACCCTGGTTGGATAAAAGCGCTCCAAGCGATCTGTAGCTTCCCCATAAAACGTATTCCATGCCTCCTGTGGATCGGTGATACTCAGAATATCGTCAGCGCGAACCGTCTGCAAGCTCTTCAGCAGGCTGGCGTGTTGGTCAGGCGATCTTCTTCGGAAGTTGACTTTAGAGCGCCTCTTGTTGTGATCAGTTGGTTTGCCATCTGTTGTTGCCACTATGGCCTTATGGTCAGTGTTGATCACCGATGTTATAACTTTGATGTTGTATAGCCCGGGATGCGAAACCATAAGCATGTCCAGCGTGTTCTTCCCCCGTGTTGGTTCAGTAACCAGCGGGTGTAGTCCAGTTCGCCGGGTGACCTCCCCGATGTCAAGGCAGATTTATGAATGCTCAATTCGACATCCAGCCACTAATAAATTACTTTCATTGCTTCAGCAGAAGCCACTGCACAGTTTTACAACTGTGCAATTGTCGTGGGAATGGATGATGGTTTGACAATTACAAAGGACGTCATCAAAATAAATCTACGTCGGCCAAACGAAATCTCCACAGAAGAACAAATACCAACTTATATGACTATCGAAGCATTCGCCGCCGTTTACTGTAACACGATGTACATTACTGGAGTAGGAGCCTATGCAGGTGAAATCTGGAAATACAAACAGATTTCTGGTTGGATGAAATGCGCGTCTTTAGTTCAATGCCGACGTAGACACAGCGCAGCGTTTATCAATGAAGTATTGTACATCTGTGGGGGATTAGTGGATTCGAATGGTCGCATTCTAGATAGCGTAGAAGCCTACAACGCAATCACCGACAAATGCGCCACAGTTGGAAAATTGGTTCACGGTGTCCAGGACTCAGGTAACTGTGTTCCATTCAAGAGTTCACTCTATATCTTTGGTGGTGGAGATAAAGATAACAATGCGTTCAATGAGGTTCAAGTGTACAACACAGAAGAAAACACATGCACTCTTTTTTCAAAATCTATGCCAGTAGCTTATTACTATATGCGAGCTGTACTTTGGGAGACATCTATTATTTTACTTGGACGTTATACCTGTTTCATATTTAACTTTGAGACGGTTACTTGGCAAGAAAGAAAACAGTTCAAGACTGACGTTTCTCACTTTGGCTTGGTTCTTGAGAACGGAAGAGTCTTTGTCATAGGAGGTGGAAACACCGACAAGGATAAAGATGGCAAAACAACCTGGAAATGCAGAGACGACTTACGCTATGTCCCTCTTCAGAACATCCTTGATGATAAACCTATTGAATGGAAGTTTCACGGGAAATTGCCAGAACCATCCCTTGTATGTGCTTATGCAAACATGAGGTTTTTGTCTTGTAAATAATACTGACATCTTTGGACTGTTTGCGGTAACAGTGTCCAGATTTAATGAGTATATTCACTGTTTTTTATTTTAAATTTTGTTCACCTTTGACAATGATCTTACATTATCGTCAGCTAAAGGTCGGATTATTTATTAGGTTGGAAGAGATATGCTGCACATGCTCACCGTTGAATTTTGAGGTCGGAGTATTTGTTTGGAAATACCAGGTAGATGATGATGATGATGATGATGATGTTGATGATGATGATGATGATGATGATGATGATGATGATGATGATGATGATGATGATGATGATGATGATGACGAGAAGGAGGAGGACGACGACGAGAGATTGAACGATAATTTTCCATTTTGAATATTATTGGTTTAACAATCTTGGTAAAAATACGTGTTAGCAGCATTACACGAGTTAAACAGGAAATAGGAAGGTCCTATGCTTTCAGACATTACTGTTCGTATGTGAATGGAAGACATTTTGTAACTATTACTGAGATAGCTTAGTTATTTACTTAGATCCGTAAAATTCCACCGTGAATAGTAATAATCTATAATTCCTTGAAAACATAAATATCTACTTTGCGATAAATACTTTTACAATGACTGTAAACCAATATAAGTTGATCCGTCTTTGGATCGTTTATGTTCATGAGTAAAGTAAATTGGAGCGTATTAACCTCTATGACTGTCACGAAAATCAGGTAAATGGGATAGGCCCATTGTAATGTAGAGACGGCTGTTGCGGAAATACAGCACAACTGTATTTGATATTGCCCTCTCTCCAAAGTTCAGAAGTATACACGTAACCATACGACAGAACATCGATGGCGCTGAGCAATTCCAATTGAAGTACTTGCTGAAGGTCCCTACACAGTGACTGCCTCAATAGAGACTCGAACCAATACTCTGCGCGTTACATGCAGAGCGCTCCAACCAATCGGTTACCGTGCCCCACAAAATTAATGTGCCCCCAAACCATAACGATGATTGAAGATAAAAACAACAAAATGTAAATAAGAATTTATGGCTTGAAAGAAGTGCTCGATTACTTTCAAACGTTACTACTTGTAATCTATGACTGAACACATTAAATTCTATAATGATGTCTAAATGTCCCATGGACATTTAGACATCATTCTGATTCGTAAGAATCATTCTTATTCGTAAGAACTCTTATTCGTACTCATCGCCCCCAAAAGGCTGGCATCAGGAACAGAATGATGATGACGACTATTATTTTCTGGTTACTCACTAATCAGCTGCGAGGTGATGATTGAATGGTAATAAACGGGCACGCAGTTTCGATAGCCGATAACCCATAAGTTTTGAATCAGCCTTCCACTCCCCAGGGGCGATAGAAAATTGAGCAGCAATTGGAAGGATCGGCGTCTAACAGGCTCCCATACAGTTATAAAATCGACTCTTGTTTAAACGCTATCATGTGCTTCTAAGCCTTCTACTATTTCATGTAATCATACTGGGGGTTGTCAGTTTGAATTGAATAAACGAATATCATTATTACAGCGACCGATTTCTATGCAGATCACCGTTTCGGTATCTTCTTTTTCTTTATGTTTCAACTGTATTATGAAACATTGAACAATCACCATTAGTTTTTTATGTAACTGGTTACGACAGGCCGAATAAACAATCCTTCTTCAGATCTTCCATCTACAATTTTGCTAACTTATGCAGATCTATACATAGGCTTCTGCCTAATACTGCAGCTGGACTAGCTTAATTATCACGCGCTTTCTGCACGTGCCTTCAATTTCCGTTAGCAAAAATAGAGACAGGGTAATTTACTGGTAACTGGGTCACATTGTGAGTTACATAATTATTAGTACTTCCCCATCACTTAGTCGACGTCATTTTGAACGAGAAGCTGTTGAGAATACGACATAGGGTAAGACAACTTCCATTGTTTTGCTTTAGTCTTAACTATCTTCAGTATTAATTTTTTATTATATAGACTCTACTGTGATTTTGGAGATGGAGTTTTGAACTGTAATGCAATGTTGCCCAAATTCCATAGGCCACCTAAATAGGAAAGAAAAGAAAACCAGTTAGGGAAGAATTATGACTGTTGCCTAACTGGGTCGCGCTGTCATTTGCAAACACTGAATTCAATAACCGATACCATTTTGAACTGTTGAGTACACGATTCACAGAAGGCAACGTGTATCTCCTGCTTTACTTTAGTCATAACAATCGCTTGTTTGTTTGAACAAATTTCAAACTATTTTGCAAAGGATAGTGATAAACTTGTTTAGGCTGGGAAAATCTTGCAAATAAGAACTTGAATTTGAAGAAATTGAAATTGAAAGTAAAACTAAAACCGTGGAAAATTAACCCGTAAATTTCCAAAGACGCCGAATAATTGAGCAAAATGATGAATGACGATTGTAATTATTTGATGCTATTTAATGCACAAGTTGATACAACTAAATATAGGGCATATGAGCTGTTGTAATTGTTACAATGAAGGGTTTACAAGAAAATTCAAGGGTGATAAAGGAGGCCGATGGTTGTTTTGACTGAAACTTTGCTAAAACTAACGACACTTTGAAATGTTGACGTTAGCCCTAAAAGAAACGTTCTAAACAAACCGACCTAGTTAAGAAATATGTAAACCATAGGATCTCAGTTCCTGTAAATAGGCCTAAACCGGGGCCACACCAGCGAGGCAGCGCCAAACCAAGGCAGAGATCCGGTTAATTAAGTAATCCGCTGCTGGAAAGGGAGCCAATGCAGGATATCCCGCACGTAAACAGTGACATGGCCGAGTCTTGGGATGAGTCAATGAGGCGTTCCGCCGCACGCATGCCCCGATCAAAGCACCCAATCCGAGCCGCCCGAAGACCCACACAGAGGGCGCTGCAATAATCGAGGCGGGAAACGGCACAAGTTTGAGGTATTCTAAGGTATAATAGGCCTAGTAATAGCCATTTTAGTGATTTTTCTATAGCGCCGTTATTGTAATGAAGACAGCATCAGTCGATGGTCGCTTCATGAGAAGTTATAATCTGCTGGAGAAGAAGATGTGAAGAGAAGTCTCTTAAGCCATTTTCAGAGGCAATCACGGGTATGGCATTATGGTGATCATTTTCTTAGCCACGGCATACAAGTGAGGTATCTCTTCCCTCGCCGTCTCATCTTTCCACCAACATTTAGAAATTGTGACTTAAAATGAACTCATCAACACCGTCCTTGATTAAATAACATCAATTGACCACCAAATATATATTATGGTCTTCAGCCGAAGGTGGAATTAAGCCAAAGCTCCAGTCTTCACGAGAAAATCTCAGTAAAGTTTTCATGCTCTTCCATTTCTTAAATTTCATTTCTAACGTCTGTCTAGGTTGACTCAACTACGCTTTAATTTTATCCAATATAAAATAGTTTACAGTTGCTTTACTTTGTTTACTTTGTTCACAATATAAGGAATAACACTGGATATTGAAAATGACATTCTTTGGTCACGGCAGACCTTGCGGGTTCTGTTTAATAGGTTCCTGATTAAGTGAAGATGGCGGTTTCGGGACGAAAAGCTGAAAATCAACTTAAAGAAATAACAGAATGTCCAATCTGCATGAGTGCATTTACAGATCCAAGAGTCTTACCATGCATTCACACATTCTGTTTTGGATGCCTCGAGCGTAATGCAGATGCGGCCCAGAATAAACCAGGACAGAGGATGCCTTGTCCGTTGTGTCGTAAAGAGTTCACAATTCCAGAAGATGGAATGAATGGTATACAGAAAAACTTCTTCATGGAAAACCTGTTGGAGTATAAGAATACGCTGCAGATGGAGAGTGCCACCGCCATCTGCAATATGTCCAATGTCCGGATTGAAGGGGAAACAGGACAAATACCAACCGCCATCGTGGGAAACATCAAAGGTAATATTTTCTAAACGAAATTTATATATTAATATTCTTGCATAGAATAATTCTTTAAACTAAAATTGGTGACTCAGCAATCTCTGTGATGCTGTTGAGTTTTGGCCTTCTCATAAAAGCCACGAATTAACGATGTGGCTTTTGCTTAGAAAATTATCCATCGGTTTATGCGTTACGCACTAGGCTACTATATGAATATTTATTAGATTATATGTTATTAATGTAGGAGTGGATATTTCCTTCGTCTTATGAAGGAAATTCTGTCGAAAATCATTGAAAGACCTACAGAGGCTGATTCAAACGGGCTGAGAAGAAGTTTAAAAAGGGTATAAAAAGGGTATAGAATCCTGTTTTTTTCATTAGATTGCTCCAAGCCCAAGGGCATATAAACTGGGGCCAAATTGCTAATATAATTTATATAAATCGGAGTAATGTGCCGTTTTAAGGGCCGAGTAAAGCGCAGAGATGTGAATATATTCTTTTGCATTAGACTTAACTGAATAAGATATTCATGTCAGGTGTATACACGACATTCTTTTCAAAACTACGGAAATTAATATTCATAAGTTATAAGCAAATTAATGAATGCATAGTTCAACTTTCAGCCGTCTATGAATTACTTTCTTTGCTTCAACAGAAGCCACTACACAGTTTGAGAACTGTGCAATTGTCGTGGGATTAGAAGACGATAGTCTGACTATAACAGAGGACGTCATCAAAATATATCTGCATCGGCCAAATGAAACATCAACACAAGAACAAATTCCGACAAAAATGGATGAGGAAGTATACGCCGCCGTTTACTGTAACACGATGTACGTCACTGGGGTAGGAGCCAACAATGATGAAAACTGGAAATACAAAGAAAGCTCTGGTTGGAAGAAATGCGCGTCTTTAGTTCAAGGCCGAATTAGACACAGCGCAGCGTTTATCAATGAAGTATTGTATCTCTGTGGGGGATTAGTGGGCTCTACTAAGAACGTTCTAGACACCGTTGAAGCATACAACGCAATCACCGACAAATGCGTCGCAGTTGGAAAATTAGTTTACTGCGTCCAGAACTCAGGTAACTGTGTTCCATTCAGGAGATCACTCTATATCTTTGGTGGTGCAGATAAAGATTATGAAGCGTTCGACCATGTTCAAGTGTACAACACGAACGAAAACACGTGTTCTGTCCTTTCGAGACCCATACCAGAACCTTCACTGCTGATGCGTGCTATAGTCTGGGAGACATCTGTTATTTTACTTGATCGTGATACTTGTTTCATTTTTAACTTTGAGACGGAAATGTGGAAAGAAAGAAAACAGTTCAAGACCGACGTTATTCACCTTGGTGTGGTTCTTGCGAATGGAAGGGTCTTTGCAATCGGAGGAGGAAATGACGAAACAGATGAAGCTGGCAAAGAGACATGGAAATGCAGAGACGACGTACGTTATGTCCCTCTTCAGAACATCCTCCAGGATAAACCGATTGAATGGAAGATTCACGGGAAATTGCCAAAACCATCTCTTGTATATGCTTTTGGAAGAATGCAATAATCCAGTCTACCAATAATTTATTAGTTTTTTACGGTTAATGATTAAAGTTTCAATGAGTGTTCATAGTAGCTTTAAATGTTTAAAAAGAACTTATGGTGGCTCTCGACCGTTGCCTTACATTGTCGTTGGCTGAAGTTAGGACCATTAGGTTGGAACAGAACAACTGGACACCAGATTCTCGCCACACTTCGAAACGGTCGTATAAGTCGGACTGGAGTCTGTGGCCACTTTGCTTCGGACTACACGCGGAATGGAGAGAACTGAGGCGTCTGTTTTCATTGTCCTTGTTGCTTTGTTGGAAATTGACAACAATAGCTTATTCAATCCGTCTGGTGCTCGTGCTCAATGACGCGGAATTATTGAACAACTCTATAAACATGGTCCAAATGTGAATATGTTAGAATTTTGGATAGACTTAATTGAATTAGATGTTCGTCTCAGTTGTGGAAAACATTCTTTTCAAAACTGCGGAAATAAATATTCATTAGTTTAAAAAAATTAATGAATGCTCAGTTCAATTTCCAGACAACGATGATTTACTTTCATTGTTTCAACAGAAACCACTACACAGTTTGAGAACTCTGCAATTGTCGTGGGAATAGGTGATGGTCCGACAGTAACAAAGGACCTCATCAAAATAAATCTACATCGGTCAAACGAAATCACAGGACAAGAAAAAATTCCTGCTACAATGCAGAATGAAGCATTCGCCGCCGTTTACTGTAACACGATGTACGTCACTGGAGCAGGGGCCAAATATGATGAAATCTGGAAATACAAACAGATTTCTGGTTGGAAGAAGTGCTCTTCTCTAGTTCAAGGCCGACGTAGACACAGCGCAGCGTTTATCGATGAAATATTGTACATCTGTGGAGGATTTGTGGATTCTAATAAAAAGGTTCTAGGCAGTGTTGAAGCCTACAACGCAATCACCGACAAATGCGCCGCAGTTGGAAAATTGGTTCACTGTGTCCAGAACTCAGGAAACTGTGTTCCATTCAGGAGTTCATTCTACATCTTTGGAGGTGCAGATAAAGAAAACAAAGCGTTCAATCACGTTCAAGTGTACAACACAAAAGACAACACATGCACTCTTATTTCAAAACCAATGCCACGAGCTTATAGCATGATGCGACCTGTACTTTGGGAGACATCTGTTATTTTACTTGGACATGGAACTTGTTTCATATTTAACTTAGAAACGGAGACTTGGCAAGAAATAAAACAGTTTAAGACCGACGTTGTTCACTTTGGTTTGGTTCTTGAGAACGGAAGGGTCTTTGTCATCGGAGGTGGAATGAACAAAACGGATAAAGATGGCAATGACATATGGAAATGCAGAGACGACGTACGTTATGTCCCTCTTCAGAACATCCTCGATGACAAACCGATTGAATGGAAGATTCACGGGAAGTTGCCAAACTCATCCTTGATATATGCTTATGCAAACATGTGCTTTTTGTCTAACAAATGATACTGACATCTTTGGACGGCCTGCGGTTACAGTGCCTAAATGTAATGAATATGTACAGTGTATAGTATTTTCAACTTCTGTCCGCTTTTGACATCGATCTTACATAATCGTGAGCTAAAGGTGAGAATAATTATTTAGTTTGAAAGAGAGAAGCTGCGCATCCTCATCGTTGAATTTTGAGGTCGAAGTATTAGTTTGGAAACCCCAGCAATACGCCCCCGCCACACAAGGAGTCTGATCCCCTGAATGTCGAGTTACACACGGACTGAAGATAAGCCCAGAATGGAGACGACCTTCAATGTGTTGTGGAAGCGACATCGTTCCAGAGAGGCACGTCACTGATGATGATGCTGTTGATGATGATGATGATGATGATGATGAGGATGATGATGATGATGATGATGATGATGATGATGATGATGAGGATGATGATGATGATGATGATGATGATGATGATGATGATGATGATGATGATAACAATAATAAAAATCTTGTTAAAGGGGTTTGTGTAGTGTAGATACTACTTGGAAAGTGTAGTGAAAATATAATAGGCTTACAATACAACTGCATTTGATAGGGGAAAGTTGCTAAAGATGGACCAGCGCCTAAGACGAACCACTCTGTGATTGGCCACAAGGATTGAAACTGTGTTATCACGTGATGGTGTCCTAGCTAGCAGGTCACAAGGTGGCTGAAACGAAATAATTAAATGTATGCTAAGTGGTAAGACGTTCGAAAAAACAGACAAAAAGATATTTGACATTGCTTGATCTAATAATCGTTTGGGGGTAAAAATGACTCAGAAACCGGGCAGGGACCTGCTGGAAAGAATGAAATTCGTTTTTAAACTAAGCTTTTCATTTCCTAACAGGTTACCATGCAAGAAAATCCAACACCATGACTGTTTAAAAAGTAGCTCGAGTTGGAAGTGGATGGATGCAAGTTGCCCAAAGATGAAACATGTGTGGTCCATGTTATGCGACTATGGTCCATCTTAGGCAATAATGGCAATTACAGCAAACGTGTGTGCATAGCTGATATTTTAGTTTTTCTTTAGACATGTTAATTCATGCTGATTATTCCTACTGCGATTACTGTACCTAATTGCATTTGTTTATTTAAAAACCCAGAGAATATGGACAAAGTGTTAAACTGCAAGAAAAGTTGAAAGTTTTTGTTTAAATTTTTTAATTTTTATTTCTGAATTTAAAAAATTAAGAAAATGAGTAGGGGCCTACATTTTCATAATTTCTTTCGTTATCTATTAAAGAACATTACATAATGTGTGCTGTAAAATGTAAGCCTATTTTAGCAGGCATGGTTGATGAATAAAGACTGGTTACCCGTCTTTAGCAATACATTTGTTACATGGTTCATCCAGTGGCGTAGCAAGGTTTTTGGGGGCCCTTGTTCAGATCTTTGGTGGTGGGCCCCTTGAACTCCTCCATTCTATTTCAAACAAAAACGCTGTGCAACAAACGCTGTTGCATACAACATATATAGAAGGTCAGATAATCAAATTGGACAAGTCTAAATTCAACGGTAATCTAAGGAGAGGAATACTAAAAATTAAAACGGTCGTTTGCGTGCTTTCTCTTGCGCAAAAATATCCACCACTTTTGAAGTGTCAAGCTTTTTTGGCATGTTCATTTTCTATTGACAACATTGCCAGGTCGCTCAGCCGCTGTTCTGACATGGTACTTCGCAGATAGTTTTTGATGAGCTTCAGTTTTGAAAATGATCTTTCACATGTTGCAACAGTCATAGGCAATGTCAACAGCAACATGTAGGCAGTGCCGACATCACTGAATGTAGACGAAAGAGCATAATAGTCTAGAAGTAACAGTTGTGCAATTTCGAAGATGGTTGATCTCGTTGACAACTTCGAACGAAAGCTTGAGTGAAATTACAACAGCTGAGCTCGAAAAGCAAGCGAAATGTCGGTATGATACTGTTTAGCTAACAGTTCGGCTGCTCAGGCCCGCCGAGAGGGGGGCAGGGGGGCAAATGCCCAGGGGCCCGGCGACTTTTAGGGGCCCTGGCCGGGCTCGCAATCAACTTATGATATATATTATAATCAGATATACAAAGTTTATGATTTTATGCCTTATAAAATATACAGTGGGGCGTAACGGGGGGCCCGGGAGGGCGCCAAATGCGGCTTGTGACAATTTTCTTTCTGACAATTTCACGGAAAAGCAAAAAAAAGTCATCAGAAATTTTTGCGGAAGTCAGAAAAATTTAGGGTCAAGTTAGGGGCCCGCCGTGACTGCTCTGTCTAGGGGCCCGGAATTTCTGTCGGCAGCCCTGCAGTTCGTCGTCAGAGGCATCTATAGAGTGTCGAAGGCAAGAGAGCGCTTAACGTTGCAGCCAAAAAACTAAGGCTGACGGTCTGACCGCCGGGGCCCTTAAACGCCGGGAGCCCTTGACCGCCAGGGGGCCCTTGACCGCCGTGGGCCCTTGTGCACTGCACAACCTGCACAACCATTGCTACGCCACTGGGTTCATCTTTGGCGCCCAGGTTCGTAAGATGGACCATTTCTGCAATATTTTATTTTTAATATTTTTCTCATCCAAAATATTATAATTTAAATTATATAATATCTGGAAATGTTTAATTTCGTAAGACGTACAGTAACAATGATCAAATAATACACAGAAACACAGAAAAATAACAGAACTCCTGTCCTAAATACAAGCAAGTAATACACTGTCTTTAAGTTTCTAGTGTAAACCTGAAAACTGAAAAAAAATCACACGAAATACGAGGAGAAGAAGCTGCAACAGCTTATCTAGTCGTCCCCGTTAGTATATAAAGGAAATTACTCAATGAGATAACTGTAGTGACAGTTAATCAAAGTGCTGTTAGGACACTCAGATAGCATCAAACCTCATGAGAACAAATTAGTAATATTGATCAAGCAAACATGATTTAAATGCAGACTTAAACAGATTATAAATACGCAAATCACGAATTCTAGCATCAATGGAGTTCCATAATTGAGGGCCTTTAATTCTAACAGTAGATTGTCTTATATTAGTCCTACAGATCTCAGACCGGTAATTATGTTTATGTCTAGTATTATAGTCATGCACAGTAGCATTCTCAGTAAAATAATCAGCAAATAAAGCTGGAAGCGTCCCAACATGATGTTGGAACATAAGAAGTCCAAGCTGGAGCTTATAAATGTCATATATAGTCAACAATTTTAATGACTTAAATAAGCTCGCGCTCTTCGTAAGATAATGAACTCCACAGATCACTCTTACGGCCCTTTTTTGAAGCAATAACAGAGGTTTGAGTTTTGACCTATATCCACCTGCCCAAACGACATTACAGTAGTTTAAGTAAGGTAAAACAAGTGCAGTATATAACAGTTTGAGGGATGAGGCTGGTAATAACCATCTTAATTTAGATATTATACCGATAACTTTGGATACCTTATTGGTAACAAGCTCAATGTGCATGTGCCAGGAAAGATTTTCGTTAATAATAACACCCAGAAACTTTACATTAGTTGCACGACATAATTCAGTGTTATCAATCCTGATCATAGGAATAGAGGATTCAGGTACTTGTTTACCACGACTTTTAAATAAGACATAATTGGATTTCTTAACATTCAGAGATAACAAATTTACATGGAACCACATGGACAATTGCTCAAGTTCATGATTCATACAATGAAATAGGTCCATAAAATTCGTTCCAACTAAAAAGGCAGAAGTATCATCAGCAAACAAGGTTAAATTCAGTTTGGAGGAACAATTGATTACATCATTAATATACACCAGGAATAATAACGGGCCCAGATTAGACCCTTGAGGAACACCACACAGAATAGGTGCAGGGCCCGAAAAAGATCCAGCAAAATAAACCTGTTGATGCCTATCAGACAAGTAAGACCTAAACCAATCCAATGCGACACCACGGATACCATGGTGTTGGAGCTTAGCAAGTAACTTCTCATGATCCAAAGTATCAAAGGCTTTGGACAGATCCAGAAATATGCCTAAGGTATAATTACCATCATCCAGAGCCCCCGATATTTTATCAATTACCTCAATTAAGGCAAGATTAGTAGAGTGATTTTTTCTAAAACCGAATTGCTTCTCAAATAAAATCTTATTGTCAGTGAGGAAATCATATAATCTTTTATACATAATTTTTTCAAGAATTTTTGAGAAACAAGGTAGTTTTGAGATGGGACGATAATTCATCATATCATAACAATCCCCTGTTTTAAATATTGGAGATACAATTGCAGTTTTCATATTATGTGGCACAATACCTGTTAGAAAAGACTGATTAATCAAATGAGCTAGTGGTAACGATATGTTAGCCGCACATCGCTTAATAATTTCCACCGGAACTATAAGGGAACCAGTAGCTGTTGTAGTCTTTAAATTCGTGATAATAGTCTGTATCTCCAGTTCATATGTGGGGGTAAGAAATATTGAATTAGTGTTTGGTTCCTTTAAGTATTTAAAGACAGTGTTAGTGGTAGGTGGAATTTTTGATGCCAACGTGGGTCCTATAGTAACAAAGTATTTATTAAAAGATTCAGCAATTATGGCTGGATCGGTCTCAATTTGACCATTAATTCTTAGAGAAGGGTTAATTTGTTGAGGACCATTTTGGTGCAGGGCTTCTTTCAAAGTCTTCCATATTTCCTTTAGATTGCCACAGTGTGATTCTAATCTAGTAGTATAATATTGTTTCTCACATTTCCGTAAAACTGCTGTTAATCTATTTTTATACATTTTGTATTTTAAAAGGGCATCATTGGTTTTGGTTTTCAGATATTTCCTGTATAACAAATTTTTCTTTTTACACGATTTCAGCAAAGCATTAGAAATCCAAGGCTTAGTTTTGGTTTTAAATAACCTAGTCCTCCGTGATCGGAGTGGGAAGCAGGAGTTGTACAATCCATTCAGTTTATTATTTAGAAGATTTGAAATATCATCTGGGTCACTGAGTGCACATAGGTCATCCCAGGTTTCCTCCCTGAGAAGTGACTGGAAATCATCAATTGCCTGTTCATTACTTGGGCGATATGACACATACTTACTTTTAGGAATATGGTCCACTTTGCAATTAAGAATAACAAAGATGGGTAAATGGTTGCTTATGTCAGCATAAAATACACCCGGCCATTCATCATACTTTAACCTATTCGAGAAAACATTATCAATAAGGGTAGAGGAATGGCTAGTTATTCTAGTCGGTATATTGATAAGGGGACGAAAGTAAACAGAGGACATAGTATTAATGAAATCGCAAGTAGGATGATGCGAATCATAATTAATTAAATTGATATTGAAGTCTCCACAAATATAGCAATCACCTCTAAGATTAGTCAGCTGAGTGTTCAAGGTAACCATATCAGAATTAAATTTAATTATATTAGTACCTGGAGGTCTATATAATGCACCAACTACCATGCTAGGCCTATTAAGTAAAGAGATCCTAGGAAACAGGTATTCAGTAAGACTTTCCCAGTTTAATTGTATGTCAATAATTTGCACTTCCAAACATTCATCAACTAATATAGCAACCCCGCCACCCTTACTACCAGATCGAGATTTCACAAAGGCCTTATAGCCTGGGTAATGAATTTGGTCCTCAGTGTCATGTGTTGACCAGGTTTCAGTAAGGGCAATTATCTGAAATTTGCTTTTAATATTTTTAATATACATCCATAATTTATCTTGATTCCTATTATAACTACGTACATTTACATGGAGGATTTTTATATTGGACTGGAGGCTATTCTCAGTGATTAATTTGTTAAAGCCATCTTCAGTATAGTATTTGGATAGGGACCTAGTAGCAGGATTAATTAAGTTCAGATCAGGATCGTTGTCACGAGTATCCGTGATGAAAACCTCATCAAAACCACTGGGTGGACTTTTTGCAATATCAGTGTCATCATCTGTCATAAGAAAAGTGTTTCTAATAGGCCCAACACCACACCTATCAGTCACAAATTCATCATCAACCATATAAAAAGGCAATTTGCAAAGTAGACAAGCATTACAGTTTAAACATGACCCTATTCTCAGACATCTGTCACATAACCCATCACTTATTTGTGTCTTGAGACTGCAGGAAATATTTAGCATGTCAGTAGCCATAATTAATGTTCAGACAAACACGTAAGCAGGTAACGGCCCAATACATTATGCTCCAATCTCTCAATTCAATTGTCACGTGATGCTTCAAATAGACACGATGCAAACAATAGAATACTAATTCAAAAATCCTACAAAGAAAAACAAATCCAAACTCAAAATAACCAGGAACCTCCATCCTGGGGGCACCTGAACAATAGAAACAATATAATGGATCCACCAGTGCCATCCTCAGCACAGTGATGAGAAATGAAATGCAAATAAAAATAATAGTTAAAGAAAAACAAGATGCTTCTTTCAACTCGAACATCATAGCAGGTCGTGAGCCAGAAGTCTAGCTCTTAACCCAGGTGTATATCCGTCGGGAGCATGGGTCAGTGAATCTCGTAGCCATAGACTGGAAATGTAGATATTTGGATAGTTGTTCGTTGAGCGACCAATTAGGCGAGACGAATTGTTTTCTTAGTGTCTTTATTAGTTGTCATAAAGATCTTTCAGAGATTCTCGTAGCCAATAGTTCGGAAAAACAATTATTCGGAGAGTTGTTCATTGAGCGACAGGTTTGGAGAGACGATTCTCTTCTTGTTGTCTTTATTAGTTGTCATAGTTGTCTACTTGTATATTGATACCAAATCTATGTAATGGCCGCGTAGTATAATTATTTTCTTACAATAGATGGCGAAAAAAGACGATCATCCTTACGTGGTCCATCTTTAGCAACTTTCCCCTATTGCCTTCCTTCCTAAGTTCAAACGTCTTTCACGATTCGCCCATAACTCTTAAGTTCATTCTTGATCATCTACGCTGACTTCCTCTTACTGCGCGCATCCAGTTAAAGGTACTTATCCTCATTTGCCGATCCTACCTGGATATCGGCCCACCTCAGCTGCCTCCGTTCGCCCGCTCCGCCCTACAGAACGCCATTACCCTTTTGTTCCTCGTGTGAGAACGGCTTGCATTAGTCCTTCGCTATGGATTCAACTTCTCCCTTAGTTCGCTCCGCCATACTATCCGGTCCATCTTTTCGCTACCTTAAAACTTGTCTTTTTTTCTCGGGGAATTTTACAATGGGAGCGCCTCTGATTGGTGTGCACTGTGAGAGTCGCTTTATACATCTTCAAATACAATGAAATACAATATACACACGACCTTATGAGAGAATATTGATGGCGCTGAACAATTGCGAGTGAGGGACTTGCTGAATGTCTTTGCACAGTTAACGCCTGAGTGGAGACTCGAACCCGTACTCTCCGTGTTTTAGACCTATCGCTCTAACCAATCGGCTACCGTGCCCCACACTCTGCGACAAACCGTAACTCTCCAAATGGGAACGCCATCGATGACGATGATGGAAGATAAAGCAAAAAATTTAATTCTTCATGAAAACTCATGGCTACATCGGTACACGACATGTACAACATTGTCTGTGAAGCTAAAATACTTTCAAACAACGTTACTTGCCATATATGACTGGAACACATTTTATATAACTAACGATGTCTAAGAAAACCTTCACAAAATCATAAACTGTTTCACAGCACAAAATTTTATTGAGAAAGAAGGGCTAACTTCAGTACTGTACGCATTTATAACAGCATCCGTGAAGCTCCATTACTTTCAAACATTACGACTTGTCATTTGTGACTGGAACATATGAAATTTTTTAATGA
Source organism: Aporrectodea caliginosa (assembly GCA_020284085.1). Lineage (NCBI taxonomy): Eukaryota > Metazoa > Annelida > Clitellata > Crassiclitellata > Lumbricidae > Aporrectodea > Aporrectodea caliginosa. Next base: position 1,400,851 of record JACEVL010000080.1, read on the forward strand.
TGTCTAAATGCCCCAGGACAATGGAGAACATTTATTCGTACCCATCGCCCACAAAGGGCTGGCTTCAGGAACTAATGATGACGATTATTATTTGTTTAGTTTACTCACTAGTCAGCTGCGCAGTGACGGTTGAATGGTAATACACAGACAGAAAGAACAAAAGGACGCTGGTTAGGTACCCGCTAGCCCCTTAAGGTTGACTCAGCATTTAACTCCATAGGGGCGATGGTAAAACGAGCAGCAGTAGGACGGGTAAGCGCCTAATATAGCCTACAGTTATAAAATCGACTGTTTTTTAAATTGTTATCATGTGTTTCTACCATTCCATGTAATCATACTGACGTTTGTCAGTTTGAATTGAATAAACGAATAATTATTATTATTTTTATTACAGCGACCGATTTCTATGCAAACCACCGGTTCGGTATCTTCTTTTATCTTTATGATTCGCTGTATTATGCAACATTGAACAATCAACATTTAATTATTTAGTTAGGCTACAGTAACTGGTAACGACAGGCCGAATAAATAATCAATCTCCAGAACAAGATAGATATTCTCCATCGATCTTATTAGGCCTATCTTTCTACAATTCAGCTAACTTATGAAGAGGCTTCTGCCTAACCCTATCAGTTTGCGTAGCGCAGGAAACCAGTCTACGCAAGAATAATAACTGTAGCCTAACTGGGTCGCACTGTCATTTGCAAACCTTTGGACTTTACTTATCCGACGCCATATTGAATGAGATACTGTTGAGTAGCCATTCTACACGATACAGAGAAGGTAACCAGTATCTCTTTCTGCTTCAGTCATAGCCTAACTATCGTTTGTGTGTTTAAAATTCATAGACTATGCTGTGATATTTGGAGCTTGAATAGATTTCAAACTATTTGCAAAATGATAGTGATAAACTTGTTTAGTCTGGGCAAATCCCGCAAGTAAGAACTGGAACGTGAAGTCATTGAAATCGAAAGTAACAATAAAGCCGAGGAAAAATCAACCCGTAAACTTCCAAAGACGCAGAATACTTTTCAAAGGAATGTCTAGTTTCCACGTGTATTGTTTTTTAATAGATATCAGCACTGCAGCTGAGCAGTTCCCCGAAGTATCTTTCTGATTATAATTATGCGAAAGCCGTTATCTGCGTCCTCATCTCGTTCCTTGCGCTCTGCTGATTGGCTAGATCTTTTTGTTCCCAGGACTAGCCTAGGACTGCCTTGGCTCAACGCCGGGCATTTGCTGTGGTTGGTCCCTCTACTTGGAATAACCTTCTCCCCTCATTAAGGGCTAAACTAATGACTAGTTTTCCTCTTTGGTCTCTCGTTCCTTAAAGACGTTTCTTTTCCCCCGGGGTTTTCGTGCTGAGAGCGCTTCTGAATAGTTATTCTGAGAGAGGCGCTATATAAATCTTTAGATACAATACAATACAATATCGAGACTGTACAAATTTGTGTGTCAGGAACAGAGGATGCAGAGGTATTCTATGGTATAGTATTAGCCAGGGCTTAAAGTGTGCATGGACGGTCATGGACGGCGTCCAGGCACTTATTTTCAAGGCTGGACGCCGTCCTGCCACTTATTAGGCCAGCACAGCCTGGACGCCGTCCATGCAGCGTCCATGCAACAGACTAATTCCTCTACGACGTGTATAACAGAATAGCCTTTGTGAAACAAAACCAAAGAAATGACACACCTATAATGTATTCTGTTTATGTCTCTCTGTCTCTGTCTCTCTCTGGTCTATCTGTCCTATCCCTTAAACCTCTTTCTCTGTCCGAGTCTATCTCTCTCTGGTCTCTCATATATCTCTTAAACCTTACTTTCTGTCTCTGCCTGTCTGTCTTTTTTCTCTATGGTGTCGTGTATCTCCTGTCTCTGAAACCCCCACACTCATTAATTATAATGTTAAGCTATATTTGGGTATGGTAAACGCCCGTATAATGTTCCAGTATAAAAGATTCCCTTCCAGTGATGCGCTCGCAACTTTGCCGTATAGGTCTGGGTGGGCTGAAGGCATCTATGGAATGGAATTAATCAAATCATTGAATGTGTTTTTAATTTTGTTGTTTAATATCCGATTGCAGTTGTTGCCCGATTGCAGTCGTTGCCCGGGCAAGAAAATACCAAGTTACGCCACTCCATATAATGACAATGTAGACATAGACTATAATTTTATCCACCTTAGGTCTGTATTTTGTTGAGGTTGGCTCACACAACTTTAAAATACTTCCAGGCCCTAGACTGCATAGCACGTATAAAATCTAACTGAAGTTGTAATTCAAGTTGCGAAACGACGAAACGTGTAGTGTTGTTCTAGTTACTACAGTTAGTCTGCTAGTGAATGATGTCTGGTGGATAATCGACGAAAAAATTGAAAAGATCAGTTGCCCCACCTGGGGCAGACTTGTTTTCGTTCTGGAAGAGATCATGTAGGTCTACTGAAAAAGGTAAATAGATTGGTGTAAAATTTAAGAAGTTATGAATATTTATAAAGATGTTATTTTTTGCCAATTAAAAAATCACGTAGGACGCTCTAACGCAGTCGTTGCGCAAGAAAATACCAAGTTACGCCACTCCATATAATGACAATGTAGACATAGACTATAATTTTATCCACCTTAGGTCTGTATTTTGTTGAGGTTGGCTCACACAACTTTAAAATACTTCCAGGCCCTAGACTGCATAGCACGTATAAAATCTAACTGAAGTTGTAATTCAAGTTGCGAAACGACGAAACGTGTAGTGTTGTTCTAGTTACTACAGTTAGTCTGCTAGTGAATGATGTCTGGTGGATCATCGACGAAAAAATTGAAAAGATCAGTTGCCCCACCTGGGGCAGACTTGTTTTCGTTCTGGAAGAGATCATGTAGGTCTACTGAAAAAGGTAAATAGATTGGTGTAAAATTTAAGAAGTTATGAATATTTATAAAGATGTTATTTTTTGCCAATTAAAAAATCACGTAGGACGCTCTAACGCCGTCCGTTCGGTAGAATATAAAAGAAATGTATGTAGACTAGTAGTAAAATTAGTAATTATAGTTATTAGATGGCCATGATTGATTGGCAGTGTTTAATCTAGTCCCCTTGCTGTCGGGGGGAATTGAGGGTTCTCGAGGGGGGGGGGTGTCCAAATATCCAACATATTCCCAAAAAGTTGACGACCAGGGGGGGTAGTAACGGGTGTTTTCTAACAATTGTTAGACCTTAAATAAAATTTTCTTTGTGTACAAAATTTTATCTCTTCCATTTTCCTGGGGGGAACTGATCTTGGGGAACTTTAGAGACGTCTAGATTAATTACATGGCCATGACTGGCCGCTAATAAGTTTCTAACTCAAGTGCAGTAAATACGGACACCTGAGAACAAGTTTTTGGAGGGGTGGTTAGTTATAGGTCATAAAATTAGAAATATTAGTTAGTAATTTAATAATGCTGGTTTAAGTAAGCTAACCTAGGCATCTTCGAGCCATAAATACTATCACAAACTTTAAGATACATGTAGGCCACTACATTATGTGAATTGACTATCGAACTATTATGTTTAATTAAATCATTAACCTAGGCCTAATGAAGACTGACTGATTATCATCTATGAACTTAAAATGATGGCCTATCCACAATATGACCTCAAATTCATCTTCATGTACTTTAGCGGTTATTCTACAATAATTAGTTAAAATTAATATTGTTTTATCTGGGGCAACAAATCTGCAAAAATTAGCCCGAGATTGGCATACGACCCCTGAACTGCCCTTAAAATCTAAGGGTGACCCTCTGTTAAAAGAAGTTGCCCATGCCTGACATAGACCTATATTCTCTTGATGTTCACATTGTTCAGTGAAATATATTTCATATAAAATGCGACCGGTGTCAAGATAAATATGCCAGTATTTTAAGAGCTTCACTAATCTTCCTTATGGTCAGAATGAAAAACGGCTATCGATTATCGAGTGGGCTGTTTTGTTTATCAACATGCATGAAACGTTGTTAGGGCTACTACCCCCGCACGGCTACTTTAAATAATTATGCCTCCTCTGTTTGGTGGGGATTTGCCACTGTAGGGGAACATAAACGCCTTAACGGTATTCTGAGAAAATTGACCCGTTCAGGCTTCCTCCCTGCCGATTTTCCTAGTTTTGACAAACACTGTTCTAGAGCTTATTCTACTCTTTTCCGTTCAATTCTCTTAAACCCTTGTCACGTCCAGTTTATTCATATAATAAAGTCAAATTTTTCACAGATCTAGATGTTTTAGGTACTTTTATATCGAAATCATTGGTGAAAAATTTGAGGTAAATTAAAGCCCAAAATGTACTCCATTTTAACATCATATGCTCAAAATTGCGTCGGCTTCTGGGGCTCCGCCCCGCCCCGATCCCATACCCCCTAGTCGTTAGGGGCTTCTTGCCTTCGGCAATCGCCGCTTCGCGCCTTCGGCGCTCGCAATTCCCCCCCTCAGACATTCTAGTATGTCCCCCCAACTTCGGGACCGTACGTGGTTCGCCCCTGGTAAGGGGCGTCCAGGCACTTCTTTTTTTACACTTTAAGCACTGGTATTAGCCATTGTAGTGATTTCTATGGCGCCGTTATTAGGGTTGCCACCTTTCCGAACCAAGAAGTCGGGACGCAATTTTCTCGTAAAACACGTCACGAGTTACGATCATGTGGGAGTCGGCCGCGAAAGTCGCGCAACAGAGTCAGGTTTTGTGTTTAAATGTCGATATGAAAGATGTCTGTTAGGTACAAATATTTATCTACCTATCTTTCAAAATTACATAGCGCCCCTTCAAGATAACCACTCAGAGGCGCTCCCGACCCAGGCACGGTGAAATAAGAAAGTCTTAAGTCGTTCACAAATAGAAACAGAGAGGTCTCACGCGAGTGAACGCAGGTCAGAGAGGAGGCTATTCCAAAGAGAAGGACCCACTTCTACTATACCACTGCTCTGGAGTGGTACACTTCTCTTACCACGCCAGAGGAGTTGTAAGAGAAGTGAGAGAATAAGGATGCAAGTAAGAGAATAGAATGCTAGTAGAGACTCCACGTCAGCTGTAAAGTGGATGTAGAGAATGGGTCCAAGAAATGGGGAGACGTAGGGCTCTTCGAAAGATAGGAAGTAATTGCTATTACATTCTAAATCATGGTTAATTTGCAACATTGATTTCTGCACTTTTGTGAAATTTTGACTGAGATTTTATGAAATAGTTTAACCCTAAGAACACATGCAGATTCTGTCGATCAGATCAAGTTTTTAAGCACCCTTCTCATGCGATAATCATGATTTTGATTTAAAGAAGTATTTTAAATTACTCCTCACGGCTTTCAACAACGGTTTCTGTCCTAAAACAAAGTTGTAGAACTCCGCACATGTCATCCAATAAATTGTTTTAACAAGCAATTCAGGTTTGACAAGTTCAACACACATTCTGGTCAATCCATAGGTTCTTCGATCATTATAGAAAGAGTCTTTCAACTGGAGCATTGCTCACTGGCACGGGCAACACAAATGCTGGCAGTTATGGAAAAGCTTCCGATCTACTCAGGGAATCATTTCTTTTGTTGTGTATAAATCAAAACATTAATATCAGCGAGCTTCTTAAGGAGCTGCGTTCACTTCAGATGACAGAAAACTTTCAAACTGGATTCTTTGTTCTATTATCGCCAGTGAACATGTGTAATGTGTTGATGCGGGTACTTCAAAGTTTCTGGAAGTACCTGTGCCTAAGAAATTCTGAATCATTACTAGTTTCCTTAAATAACTTATCATTAGATTCTCACCTATAATAATATCGCACTACTTGCTTTTATTGTTTGACTAACAAGTTAATTATCTATTCATATAAAATTTGTTTACGATCAACTTGAGCAAAGGGCAGATAGTCGGTAAAAGGCACAGCAAGCTCACGTCACAGATATGCGCAGTTCAAAAAGTCAAACCATTGATCAAAGGTCATTGCTAAGGACGCTTTCGTTTGAAAACCTTTTTTGACAGAGAGAAAGGCATTCAAATGGAAGCAAAGATGGCAAATAGGTCAGCCATTTTTGATATAAATACAGGTGAGACGTTGTTTAATATAATTGTTGAAAATATTTACAAGAATGAAGAAAGGAATCCCTATGTAGCCTAGGCCTACTTTACACTGAACGTTGCCTGTAAAGAAAGTATAGGAACAGTATCTAGTGCGTGGTTGTGTCAAATTTAGCAGCTAAAGTAGTGTGCTGCTAGAGACTGTAGACAAAACTATGCCAACCAGGTAGGTAGTTTCAATCAAATGAAGCTGCATTGAAGGTAAGGTCGCCCTCTTTCCTGATAGAATCTTAGGCGATGAAGACGATAATGAGATTGATGATGATGAAGAAGACGATGAAGAGGAATAGATGAATCGATAACTGAGTTCGTCACCATTGATGGCAGTTTATCTACATAGGAAACAGGTTGAATGAAAAGCAAATAGCGCTACCTTCCTATCTTAGGTAACAGAAATTAACCTAAGCTTTGATTTCCAGTTCCTCAATGACTTCGATAACCGATTTGAATACAGCAATCCATGTGATCTCAAATTAGTAATCAGTTACTATAGCGAATGATAGTTTACATAGCAAGAAAAATGCTCTATAGAGTCCTGCAACTGGAACATTGAACAATAACACCAAACAAATCAAATCTAGTTATGTAAGACATTGGCTACGACAGCATGAACAACACATAAAAAATTCCAATACGGAGATATTGACCTGCCAATATAGCTTCATCGGATTGTTAGGTTTTCAGGTTTTTATTTGAAATATAATTGGGGGATTTGCTTTAGATTCACCGAGGCAAATTTTCAGTTACTCGACAGTTTTTCTTATAAGACAATCCAGTCACTTTTTATAGCGCCGTTATGATGAAAAACAACGCATCAATCGATTTGCCGTTCATAATAGACTGATAATTATGACAAAGCAAAACATGTGTTATGCCATTCAAACCGAACTGGATGGAATGCATCTAGTTGTTAAGTCTGAAAAGTTGAAGAATAAAGTCTTTCATATCGCTCGTAACATTGAAGGGGTTCCAGATTCAAATCTATTTCGAAATTGATTTAAGGAATGTGGGATTTCAGAGAATATAACTAGTCGTGATGTCATGTAATGGAAACACATAAACAATGTATTCTAAAAGGGATTTATCAGCAGCTTCTCTGACCAAATTCACCATTTCGCCATCAAATCAGATAGTATTAAGACTAAATCGAGTTCTACGCTCGGCAGCTCGGCTTACTGGACGGCTTCCTAAGTTCTTTCCTGTCTCTGCATACATGCGTGATGTGTTGCATTGGCTGCCTGTGTCTCAGCGGATCTCATACCGACTTGCTGCTCTGGTTTCTCGTTGTGTTCATGGCTGCGCTCCATCTTACTTGCGCGATCTTTGCCGCCCAGTGTCTGACGTTGCAGCGCGTCGGGTGCCTCGCTATTAGAGGTGAGCTTCTGGTTCCTCGCTTGGCTATTAGGCAGCGCCATGCTTTCTCGGTTGTGGGCCCTTCCATCTGGAATGACCTCCCACTTAAGCTCTGCTGTTTAGGCCTACTTGTGAGCCATCCGACAGGGTTCTACAAGTCCTTCAAGTGTTTTTTTCTTTAGTCGTGGCTGGGCCGGGAGCGCTCCTGATTAGTTTATTGACAGGGCGCTATGTAAATGCTCTGGATGAATGAATGAATGAATTAAGAATCTGACAGAATGGCGACAAAGGTTGGCTCATAGGTTCTTGTCTTAAGTTACTAACCATTGCGAAGTTTCCATGCTTCTCCATTTCTTGAATTAGATATCCGATGCCCTCCTAAGATGACTCAGCTCCACTTTGAAATGATCCAGTGTCTAATGTCTTAACTTTTATCTCACTTTGTCGATGATCTTACGAATAATATTAGGAAGAAAAACAACCAAATAATTTTCATATGATGATTTGGTTTAAAAGGTTTTTGACAAGTAAAGATGGCGGATGCAGAAGAAATAGCTGGAAAGCAATTTAGTGAGATAACAGAATGTCCAATATGCCTGAGTGTATTCAATGATCCAAAAATGTTGCCATGTATTCACACATTCTGTCTTGAATGCCTGAAACGCACAACAGAAGCTGCGCAGATGAAGCCAGGAAACAAGATGCCTTGTCCTTTGTGTCGGAAAGAGTTTATCATTCCAGAAGATGGAATGAATGGTGTACAGAAAAACTTCTTCATTGAAAACTTCTTAGCATTAAATATTACATTACAAACGGAGAGGCCCATCATCATCTGCGATAAATGTAATGACAGGAGTCATTGGAAAATAGGACAAATAACAACAGCATCGATGAGATGCTTAGAATGCCAAGATAACTACTGCCTCAGCTGCGTCAAAGTTCACCTATTTGAGAAACTGAGTAGAAGTCACCAAGTGGTAAAAATTGGAAGCGATACTAAATCAGAAATGAAGAGACCATTTACAATAATATACTGCAACGAACACACTCAGAAACCATTGGACTACTACTGCGCCGACTGCAAGAAAATCGTCTGCGTTTCTTGCTTTGTTGAAAGTCATGCATCACACAAATGCAGAGATGTGACTACAGTCGACGAAGAATTCCGCCAAACAATTCAAAGGAACTCATCAAAGGTATCGATCTATGCAGATGAAATGTTGTTCTTAAGAAAGAATGCGAGGATTAGAACGGCAGATTTTCTTAAGGTAATACTGGAAAAGGAAACTGCAATTCATAAAAGAAATCAGGAACTCAAAGCTATGATAGATAAACACACAAAATCTCTTTTGTATGAGTTATTTGTAATAAAATCAAAGCATCTTAAGAAAATGCACACTGGAATGGAAGAAATTGACAGATATCGCACAATATTGAAAAGTTTTGAAGCATACTGCACTGAACTGACATCAAAAGGATCGGCCAGTAATATCTGCAGTTCGGTTGACGATTTAATTGTTAGAGCAGATGAATTAGAAAGAGATCACGAGGCACTCATTTGTCATTCACATCAATCAGTCGAAGTTTCTTTCGAAACAACAGATTTAAAAGACGTTTTACGGAAGTTCAACAACAACAACGTTGTGGGACGCATCCAAGGTAATGTTTTCCTTTAACAATTATATTTTAATATTCTTACGATGAACAATTCTATGCACTAAAATTGGTCACTCATCAATTTGTGTGTTTCCATCGAAGTACAAGAATCATGAATAAACGAATCATCCATTCATTTATGCTTTACGCACTGGCCGACTATAGAAATGTTCATAGTAATGTTTAACAGATTAAATGTAATTAATGTAGGGATCGATATTTCCTTGAGTCTTATGAAGGACATTCTGCCGGAAATCATTGAAAGGACTACAGAAAGCGTTTCATACGGGATAAGACGGAGCTTAAATATCAGTTTAGCATTATGCATTTTTTAAATTAATTTGCTCCAAGTCTAAGGACATATAACCACGTGAATCAAAGCTTCATTTTAAGACAAAATTAGGCCTACGTATGAAGTCGAGTGAAGTGGAGTTTAAGCGTCGAATAAGCGACACACGTGGTTAAAATTCGAATATATTATATTTTATGATATTAGATTTAATTGAATTAGATGTTCGTCTCAGTTGTACAAACCATATTCTTTTCAAAACTACGGAAATAAATATCCATAAGTTATTATGCAAATTAACAAATTCCTCAAATCAATTTCAAACCATCAATTAAATTACTTTCGTTGCAGCAACAGAAGCCATTGCACAGTTTGAGAACTGTGCAATTGTCGTGGGAATGGATGAGGGTCTGACTATAACGAAGGACGTCATCAAAATAAATCTACATCGACCAAATGAAATCTCAGCTCAAGAACAAATACCGGCCATTATGATGGTCGAAGCATTCGCTGCCGTTTACTGTAACACGATTTACGTCACTGGAGTAGGAGTCAAAAGAGATGAAATCTGGAAATACAGACAGATTTCTGGGTGGAAGAAATGCTCTTCTCTAATTCAAGGCCGGCGTAGACACAGCGCAGCGTTTATCAATGAAGTATTGTACATCTGTGGAGGACTTGGATATGCTAGCAAAAACGTTCTAGACAGCGTTGAAGCCTACAACGCAATTACCGACAAATGCGTCACAGTTGGAAAACTGGTTCACTGTGTCCAGAACTCAGGAAACTGTGTTCCATTCAAGAGATCACTCTATATCTTCGGTGGTGCAGATAAAGATTATATAGCGTTCAATCACGTTCATTTGTACAACACAAAAGACAACACAATGATGCTCTGTCCTTTCGAGACCAATGCCGCGGCCTATTGGCTTGCTACGAGCTGTACTTTGGAATACATGTGTTATTTTACTTGGATGGCAAACTTCTTTTATATTTAACCTTGAGACTGGCAAGTGGCAGGAAAGAGAAATGTTTAAGACTGACGTTATTCACTTTGGGCTGGTTCTTGACAGTGATCGACTTCTTGTCATCGGAGGAGGAAATGGAAAAGCGGATGGTGAAGACATATGGAAATGCAGAGACGACGTTCGCTATGTCCCTCTTCGGGATATCCTTGACGATAAACCGATTGAATGGAAGATTCATGCGAAATTGCCAAAACCATCCCTTGTATATGCTTGTGCAAAGATGAACGTTTTGTCTAGCAAACAATACTGACATCTTTGGTCGACCTGCGGTAAAGGGTCGTCCATTAATTATGTCAACAAAACAGGGGTAGGGGTTTGGAAAAGTTTTACAATTGTTGACAAGGGGGAAGGGTCCGATACAAATTGACATCAACAAATTTTCTTGCAGTGAATCAACAGACCCTACAGAATGGTAGCTTAAACGTTAACGTAATAATATGGCTTAAAACATTGGGATGCATCCGATTCCGATATTAGTAGCGGATTTCGTGGCACAATGCTCCATGGGACCTAAATCTCGTCTGCCAATTATGGCATAGCATAGGGGCCTACTAACGGCGGATTTCACCGAAAAATTAGTTACTTGTATCTCATATTAAAACCAAATTCAAAATCATTTTCAGTTTTGAAAAGCGGTTTATCATCAGAACTGTTCCTGCAAGGCAAGGGGACTCAAACTCCCAGATTTGATTACAAGATGAACCACGGAATTGTCTTGAAATACATTTATTATCGCTCAGTCAAATAAAATTTTATAACTCAGAGTTGAATATGAAGCTGTTATTCACCTTCGTTGGCAAAATCCTCTGTATAATTACGGTGATGTACGTGAAATATAAAGTTTATAATTTATCAAAAGTTTAATTATAAGAATGTATAAAGTTTATAATGTAAAGCAAGTAATAAGCAAAACTTTAATTTTGAAATTCGACATTGCACTTTTAAGGTAAAAAATCTGACAAGGCGTCTGATCCACTGAATTTAGAGTTACACACGGCCTGGAGATAAGTCCAGACTTTCACCGTGTTGCGATATCGGCATCGTTCCAGAGAGGCACGTCATTGATGATGATGGCGGTGGTGGTGATGCTGATGATGCTGGTGATGATGATAATGATAATGATAATTATAATGATAATGATAAAAGGGGTTAGTGTAGTATAAATGCGGCTGGGAAAGTGTTGTGAAAATACAAAGACCTACAATATAACTGCGTTTTGATATTACCCTCCTTCCAAAGTCATCGCTACGTCAGTTCACATGTATGACATTATCTGTTAAGCTCCAATACTTTCAACATAGCTACTTATTCTACATGACTGGAACACATTTGTAGCTGTAACGACCTCTTAGAACACCTTCAAAAAATCGTAAAAAGTTTCAAAACTTGGTTCTATGCTGCATTCGATTTGGCTTGAATTGCTGAAGACGTGTAGAAGGGTTGAAGTTTCTTAATCCAGTCCTGAGCAGCCATTGGTATGATGAGGTGTTAGCGGCTTCATTTCCTTATCATCAGCATACGAGGGCGGGTGACTGCGTGGTTCTCTCCCTCGTCGCCTGTCTTTCACACCGACAGTGTACTCATTGCAGCTGAATTTGCTAGGGGCGCCGGTGTCACGAAATAGAGTATCCCCCCCCCATACATGAGTATCCCCTTAGCGAAATGGAGTATTCGGTTTAGTTTGCATTTTTGGCGGTTTCTAAGTATATTCAGTCGTACTGTTTGGATTTATTGTACACATAAAATATTTTAAGTTGCGTATCTTTAGTTTGTACGTCGACCTGAAATCAATTTACTTCGTTTTTGGCTATTTTGACTGGATTTTCGTCGAGGCTATCGTGATGCGTATGACGATGGGGGATAGAATGGTTTATCCCCGGATACTCTAAACCGGTTTATTCCATCCGGGGGGATAAATTCATACATCCCCCCGGATAGTCTTTGGACGGATACTCTATTTTGTGATACCGGCGGAACAAAATTCTTGAACCAAAATAATTGTTGCCGTGTTGTGGATTTGAACCCTCGACCTCTCGATTGACAGATTGACTTATTTCAAACAATATTGTGGGTTAAATAGAACTAAGTACAATGGAATCTGAAAAAGAGTGGATCATACTTTATACCTATGGATGACTCGTGGATTTGTCTTCAAATGGACTCATGTCTTCCTCGTTAAGTGCTTCGGTTCTGTTTACTGAGACAGTTTTACCAGAGGTTTAGAAGTCTTGCACTGACGAAATGAATCTGCCTATGGTTCCGAAATCCTATTGTCGCATAAACTAGCACATGAGCAACACGTTAAGATGCCATTGAAGTTAAGTAAGAAGCGGCTTTGATTAACTGACGCGTTTCCTTACTGAAAACTAACTTACATTCTTGGGAATTAGTCACCAAGTCAGTGTACGATCGTCTAGTCGCTAACGTCCAGGACTCTCAACATAAAAGGTCCGGGGTTCAAAACTTCGCAACTGCTGAAGGATGTTTCTAGATACCTGTTTCATTTGCCCACCCACCCCTATCGAAATCAGCAATGGCATGAATACAGTAGTCATAACCAGTCCTCAGATTAAGCGGAGAGAAGATGATTCGCCGACCAGCCTCAAATGCTGAGACCAATAAATTGAATATATATATAAATTATATATCATCATCATCAGGATCCATGGGCCGAAGGCCCGTAGGTGTCCAATGCTTGCATTGGATTTCATACGTATCTTTTCTTTACGAACGGAGTATCTGCACCCATCCGTTCGACCTTCGCACTTCTCCCTTAAACAGAGTTCCAGGCTTAGGACTAGCTCTGATATCCACTATCTTGTGGTATCAGAGGCGGCGATGCCGCCCACGTTTGCCAGCGTTTCAGGGTTCCTGCTGAGCCTGTCCACCTCGCGTAGCGCCCTAGGTGGTACTTCAGCCAAGACCTTCACCACTGATGGCATAGCCTCAGCAGGCACTCCGCTACTGACTGTTGCCACCGCCTCACCACGTTGAGGTGTGAGTCGGACTTTTTTATATATATATAATTATACAGAAAGAACGAGACCCCAAATAAAAAACCTTCAGTTTGATGGCTAACATAACAATGAATATAACTGTGTGAAAATCTCACACATACCTACACACACCTACACACACACACACACACACACACACACACACACACACACACACACATGCACACAAACACACACACATACCCATTTTTATACATTCAGTCATTTATTATATCGCGAGAAGTCCTAAGGGGGACTTAACGTCACGTTTGGCTTTTACAAATAATCCTAGCCTCACACTATTCATATTCATTTGTTATACTTTGTTGTTCACCAGTTAGTATACTATAAGTGTGCAGTTAATGTGAACTCAATTATTGCTCAACATTGCTCAAAAGTCATATCTTTTAACAGCGGTCAGATATGTGGCGAATACATTGCTGTCTAGCATCTAGCTGTGCCGTAAGAAATTATCGGTCTCTTTTATTGTAAAACCTAGATGCGTAAAGGTTGAAACTCACGAAGCAAAAACAACCCTGCAGTTTTCCAGCGCTTGAACCCAAGGTAAGAGAAGCAGCTTCTCATTGAGAAGTGATGTTCTTGATAAGAGTTGTTGGCATTAACGCTGTTATCAGTCTGTCCTGATCACAACTGGTTCTGCCATAAATGCATCAAGAGCCCTAATTAGGATATGAAATTAAACGCTTGGCCGTAATTAGGAGTAGGGCCTATATTTGATTAGACCATCTGCGTGTTACCATTCTGTTTGTCTACCATAAATATGCATAGATCTAAATTGCTTAATAATTCAGACCATGTTGTAGGGACCTACTCATTTATTGCATATCAAATGTTTACCAATCATTATAGCGTACGTCGGCTGCGTAGGTAACTTGAGCTAAATTTGCGGAAAAACGACATCTGGTTTCTCCAGTCATTGGTGTTGTTGATACATTGTTGTCTCGCATCAAACAGATAGGATATTATCATTCGCATGTGTAGTTCGCGCATCAATATTGAAGCAGACCGCGCACGAATGATATTGGATTTCCAGTTTCTTATTGCCTACTCCACCGCATAGGCCTAGTAGTCCTACATGTCAGCTCTCCTTGTTAGCACATCGTCTGTTAGCAGGGTTGGTCATAATCGGTGTACGCTAATGTTTCTCGTGTGCTATGGATATCAACTTCATTTACGTCCTCAAATACAATAAATGATCTGTAATTATACGATCGTCATGTGCGTGTTTGATAAGACTAATTGCCTTTTGCGCACGAACAAGAGAATGAACGTATGGCGAATGAAACAAAAAGAGAAGTTTTTTATTAGTAATTAATTACTATATTTCATATCTCGAGTTCATCATCTCTTTTAAAAAACACTCTAGCCTACAAGTCTTATGATCAGAGGTGTTTCAAATATTTAGGTTGCAAGTGCAAGTACAGGTACATGTACTTAGGTCTCAAGTACGAGTACAAGTTCTTGGTTCTCACGTACAAGTGCCTGTACAAGTACCTAAGTCTCAAGTCCAATTACGAGTACAAGTACACAAAAAGTCATGGCTGCTGCAAGAACAAGAAGATATTTACTTCTTTAATAAAGCAATGGGTATTGCGACATGCACTCATTTAGAATTACTGTTGAGAAATACACGGCATGTGAGCATCTTGTCACTAAAATTCGATCGATTCAGTTTTAATATTAAACCACCAAAACTAAGCACACGTTCAACAGGAGCGCTAGTTACAGGCAAACTCAATGCTCCAAACCCTGGCCTCATAGAGTTCGTCAAGAACAGTTTTGTTGAATTTCCAAAAGTCCAAACAATCACCTTCATCAAAGTCACCATTGCTTTTTATATTCAACGACTTTGTCACTTGTGATCATGGGTTGCTCTGCTTCACCGAAGATCCAGTACTGTAGTGACCTAAAAGCTTAGACCTGTCTGGTGCAGGAAGACTACACGACGTTGCAGTTTCTGTTGCAGTAACCGTATCAGTAATTATTGTGCCAGAATAAGATATTAAATATCTTATTCTGGCACAATAATCACAAATTTTGTGCACCTGTTCCACCACTACCAAAGAAACTTGACGAGCTCACGAATAAAGCACGTGTCTCATTCACATAAGACAGCAAGCTAACTGGTAACCTATACGAGTGCCTATAAAAACTGTCAGATGTTTCCAAGTACTTAGGTCTTAAGTTTGTCAAGTACAGTTTTAATGAGTACAGTTTTGTACGAGTACGAGTACAAAAGTACCCTGGTCTCACATGCATGTACGGGTACAAGGACTAAAAGCTGTACTCGATTTGTACTCGAGTACAAGTACTATATATCTTCCTATGATTCAACTGCAAAACTGAGTAGCAACATAAAAAACTATCGATTAATGATTAATGAACAGACCATTACGTGCAGCTCGCGACTAACCAATTTTCAGATAATGCTAATTAAGTGATCTCATTATCTCTTATTATCTTAATCTAATAAGATTACTACGATTGATTAATGACTGATTCTGACAGTTTGCTTTAGTAAAACTAGAAACAAGGTCATTCGGCGGTTACTGGCCAACGCTGTCGACGAACAGAGTAAGATAACTTTCACCTGTTTTGTTTCAGTCGTAATTATAGCTATATGTTTTTTTTATATTATTGTACACTTAACTGTAATTTTCGAGTTGAAGTGGCCTATAATTGAACTCTTTCCTAAATGTAGTTTGGTAAACCGATGTCATGGGCTGTCATATCTCGCAAAATTACTTTGACGATATGAATGAAACGAAAGGGGCAAATTACATATCAACTTAGGTTTCGGCGATGGTTGGAGAACACTATTTCGAAAACCTTTGCTGTCAGGTAGATAGTAAATTTGAGTCCAAAATTTATTAAGGCTTGGAAAATCTTCACAAAATAATAAGAACGCGAAATCGAGAGTAAAAGTGAAGCAGTGGAAAATTAATCCGTTATTGTCCAGAGACGAAAAATTAAAATTAATATTCAATTCAATTCAATTCTTTTATTGAAGCCATTAAAGTGAAACAAAGGTAACATGATTATTTTCCAATGTTAGCATCACGACACAGTATACTATAGCAGCAAGATTATTTTTCATCACTAGCCACAAAAGGGAACCCCGAAAGGACAATAGTCCCGCTAGCTAGGGTCACCTAAGTTAATAGGACACAACTAAGTTGGCCTACTAAGAAACCAACGCAGGGTTTAAAATACGGCGATTGTTACCAAAGAAAACTGTCTTTTATAATCTCAGGTGAATACCAACTCACCGGATAGGCCTACATCTTCCATATCAATGTTTAACCTATTTAAGAATTACTAACCAAACCATTCAATGCAACGCACTCCAAGCTTTTTCGTCCTCAACAAAGCCCTCCTTATTACTTCAGCTGCATCTACGCTCTGGTTTCTCTGGCAATCGGGCTCGAATCTTCTCCCGGACATAATTATCTGGACAACCACTCTGAATTGACACAGCGCTCGTGAATAAGCAGGTGCCCTGCGCTTAGCTTTTGAGAAGTGCTTTAGAAACTTGACGTTTACTATCACGACTCAGAATACATTACACCCACCATTTTAGATTGATTAATCCCTAAGCAATACTTCTTAAACTAGCAAATATAATCTGTACGGCTATATACTCTGGTTTCTCTGGCAACCGAGCTCGAATCTTTCCTCAAATTCGATCGATGCGGTTTTAATATTAAACCGCCAAAACTAAACACATGTTCAACAGAAGCGGTGATTTGCAGGCACACTCAATACTCTAAGCATACAGTTTGTCAAGAACAGTTTTGTTGAACTTCCAAAAGTCCAAACATTCAACTTCATCAAATTCACCAAGGCTTTTTATAATAAAAAACTTTGTCACTTGTCATGATATGGTGCTCGGCATGACTGAAGGCGATCACCAATCAAAGGTATTTGGTCACAATGAAATCTCTCAATGAAAGGTTGCTAAACATATTATATTATTAGTTTTGATGAAATCTAATGAAACGACACATCCACATAACGTATGTCAAAGGGTATTCAGCAGCAGCGTCTCTGGCCAAATGACGCCAATCCGCCATCAAATGAGATGGCCTTAAGAAGTTGATAGAATGACGACAAAGGATGGCTCATATTCTTGTCTTATAATATATATTATAAGATTCAAACCATTGCGAATATGACGGGTAGATCATAGCAAAGTTTATATGCTTCTCCATTTCTTGAATTAGATTTGTAGGCCTATTTGTATTTGTATTTGTATTTGTATTTATAAATTTATAAAGCGCCTCTCACAGTGAACACCAATCAGAGGCGCTCCCAGTGCGAAAGACTCCGAGCGAAAAGAGTGGTCTTAAGACAACGAAAAGAAGCACCTGGCCCCCCAGATAGCATCAAAGAACGGGTTGATGAAGAAAGTAGGTTCCATAGTGAAGGGCCAATGAAGGCAAAAGCTCGAGATTTAGCCATGGTAGTCCTTGCTCGTGCGACAAGAAGGTCATGGCGATCAAGTGAGCGAAGCGGACGGTGAGAGGTGGCGGAGATAGGCCGGCGAACGAGGCAACAGAGGTATTTGGGAGCTAGGCCAGAATAAGACCGGCAGACAAGAACAAGGACTTTGAGCTGGATACGAGCAGTGAGAGGGAGCCAGTGAAGATGTTCCAACATATAGGAGGAGATGTGCGAGAAGCGAGGCAGTCGAGCTATCAGCCTGGCAGCCGCATTAAGCACAGATTGAAGAGGGGAGAGGCGCACTTTGGGAAGGCCAACAAACAGAGAGTTGCAGTAATCAATGCGGAAGCAGATGAAGGCATGGACTATAGTCGTAAAGACCGAGGAGGAGACAGAGCGTCGAATCGCTCTGAGGCGTCTCAGGTGGAAGTAGCAGGAACGGGTGAGATTCTTGATGTGTTCTGAGAAGGTGAGTGTGCTGTCAAGGACAACGCCTAGGTCACGGACACTGGACGAGAAGGTGAAAGAAGGAAAGGTTTGTGCAAGTAAAGCGAAGTCAAGCTTAGCATATCCAACGTCCCACTAAGCTGACTCACCTCCACTTAGATACGATCCAGTGTCTAAAGCCCTAACTATTATCTCACTTTGTCCATGTTCTCATGAATAACATTAGCATGGAAAACAACAACAAAATTTTTTATATGCTGATTTGGTTTACGGTGTGCTAAGCCAGCTGTATGCAGACGACACACAGGCATATCTGCATTGCGCTCCCCTCGCCGCGATCGGGGCTGCCCGCACCATGCAGCAGGCAATGGGGGCCCTCGCAGATTGGATGTCCTCAAACCGGCTCCGCCTCAACGCCCAAAAACCCATTTCATCTGGTTGGGCACCAGGCAACAGCTGGCCAAGCTAGACCGAAGCGCTCTCTCAGCTGAATTCCCCACTATGTCCTTTTCTCTGGTGGTGCGTGACCTCGGGGTGCTATTAGACCAAGAGCTCACTTTTGCACCTCATATAAATCAAGTTTGCCGCAGCTGCTACTATCAGTTGCGGCAGCTCAGGGTCACTGCTCGCTCCCTGACTTTTAAAGCAGCAGTCTCCCTAGTTCACGCGTTTGTGCTGAGCCGCCTAGACTATTGCGCCTCCATCTACGCTGGTCTCCCGCGGGTTCGAATCGAGAAGCTGGAGCGGGTATAACATTATCTGTGAAGCTCCAATACTTTCAAACATCGCTATTTGTCAGATATGACTGGAACACATTTGTAGGTCTAACGATGTCTAAGAAAACCTTCACAAAATCGTAAATAGTTTCAAAACTTGATTCGATGATGCGCTTGATTTGGCTGGAATTACTGAAGCCGAATAGAAGAGTTGCAGTCTATTAAGTCAGTCCTGAGCAGCCATTGGTATGAAGTGTTAGCGACTTCATTTTTTTAGCCTAGGCATATGAAGGAGGGTGACCGGTTCCCTCCCTCGCCATCTGACTTCAACACCAACAGTGTACTCATTGCAGCTGAATTTGCTAGGGGCGCCCGCGAAACAGAAATCTTGAACCAAATTTTTTCCCCTCGGGGATTTGAACCTCTGACCTCTCGATTGACAGGATGACTTGTTTAAACAATATTGTAAGAAAATAGAACTATACACAATAGAAACTGAAATAAAGAAGATCATACTTTATACTCATGGGTGCCTCTTGGATTTATCTGAAACTGGACAAAATGTCTTTCTAGTTGAGAGCTATATTTCTGTTCAATGAGATAGTGTTTGGTCCAAGGTTTAGAATCCTTGAACTGACGAATAGAATCTGGTTCTGAATCCCTATTGTAGCGTATATTACTAGCACAGGTGAAACACGTTAAAATGCCATCAACTCACAAATAAGCAGCTTTGATTTATTGACACGTTTCCTTTTAAAATGGAAACTAACTTATATTCTTGGGAATCAGCCACCAAGTCAGTGCACAATCGTCTATAGTGGTTTGCGTCCAGGACTGTCAACATAAAATGTCTGGAGATCAAACCTTCGTTCATGCATGCGCAACTCTCTGCTCTGGGTATACCTCCTTCATAACTTCAGGCCTTATGAACTTCGGTTTCTATACACTCCCTGGTCGCTCTGCTCTCCGATCGGCACCCTGAGGCTTTCTGGCTGTCCGTCGCATGTGTGGCGCAACTGCTCAAAAATCCAGAAGCTTTGCCTATGTCGGCCCCTCTAGTTGGAATCACCTTCCGCATGAACTGAACTCCTCCACCTTTCTCTTTCTCTGTTTCGGAAGCGACTGAAGACCATCTTATTTGTTAGAGACAGCACTGACCTGGGTCGGCAGCACCTCTGAATCTCTGAGTGGCGCTATACAAATGTTTAATTACAATTACAATTACGATGGTAACCATCGGCTGTGACTGAATTAGGCTGGACAATGGTCACTCTAGCGTTCATTCGTTGTCCAACATTGCTTGGTTCTCGGGCAGCTCCTATACACGGCCGATTTTACTCGACTCATCAGAGCTTTAATGGGAGGAAGAATCCTGCAGTAGGCCTACGTTGATGACAAGTGCACATGAACTATATGTCATCCGACTGACGCAGTTGCTTGTGTGACTTTGACACCGAAAATTGTCGTGGAGGTATAGGGTTGGTTGTCTTCAAATCGGATGAAGCTGAATCTCAGAAAGATGCAGAATTACCGGCTGGACAACACACGAACGAGTTGATTCGAAAATGTTTATTGGATTTCGATGCATCGTAGTGTTGTGCTCGTTAGGCATATATTAATAATAATATTCGTTTATTGAAGAAACGCTGGGTTGGCACACCGCAACCCATTACAGAAACAGTAATACCACTTATAAATTAGCAAAAATTAATCAATTTGAATCACTGTTCAAGCAGGGGCAACATAGTCATCGGGGCAACATAGTCATACTGACTGTTGGTTGATACATACATCATTCACCCTTCAGTCGACAGCTGAACTCCCTGATCTTTCATAGAATTTTTTTCTTGCGCGACTTACTATCAGTTGAAAGAGCAACTGATTTGCAGGTATAGCTTTTGAACAAAATGAGCAATGAAGTGAGAAACTTAATGAATCCCGATTAAATTGGATTATGCTACATTAAAAAATCAACAGTAGCTTCTGAAGTCATTCTTTTTGGTTGCATTAACAGTTCAAGATATGCAGCAGATTTTGACTAAATGTGTAATATCATATAATAAAGTCGATGGCATATTACTAATATGCCATCGACTTTATTATATGACATCAGTAAATATCGCCCAGTCTCCCACATATATCGTTTACTCTAAGATCATCGAGAAATAGTCGCTCAGCCTTATCTAGGCACGCACCATCTCATGTCAAAGCGTCAGTCCGGTTTAAGGAAGGGCCACTCGACTGAGACGCACCTTCTTCGGCTCGTCTCCGACATTGACGATAATATAATATTATGGACGTTGAATGAGTCAGAGCTACTCGCTCTACTCGATGTCAGCTCGGTGTTCAACACTGTCGATGACACCATCCTTCTGACCAGTCTCGGCACCTCATGCGTCTTTGCTGGCCGGTCATCTGACGGGCGAACAAGAAGAGTCATGATTGGCTCAGGCGTGTCAGCCAGGGACCCGGTTCTGTGTGATGTACCTCAAGGACCAGTACTAGGCCCTCTCCTTTAAATCCTGTGCACCGCGAACCCTGACCCAGGTCATCTCGGTTCTGTGAGGTCTACCTCAGGGATCCCGTACTATAAGGCCCGCTCCTCTACGTCACACACTGTACAACGCAACCTGACGCAGATCATCACGTCCCTTGGTGCTTGGTTCATCATTACTCAGACGACATGCAGATTAACGCGACCTACCACCCATAAGATGCCCTGTATTGCGTTTCGAGGATTCTGGAGGCGATTGCTGGCATTTAAACCTCGATGTTCTCCAATCGACTTCGGCTGAACCAAGCAAAGACGCAGTTCATCTGGTTCGGATCTAGACGCAGGAGATCAGACATTGATAAGAATGGGATTCTGCTATAATTCCCCAACTGGGCTCCGCTGCACGTCGCTCGTGTTCAGGGCGTTCTTCTGGACGAGGAGCTGATAATGTTCGGCCACGTCAATTCAATCCGGGATGGTCTTCAACGTTTCCGTATTCGTCAGCTTCAGTCTGTCCTTGATTGCGCCGCCCGGGTCATGGCCAACCTAGCCAGGTTCTCGAACATATCAATTTAAATGGACGACATCTTGCATTGGCTCCACCCGTTGATAAGAGAATACAGTTCAAACTGCAACGCATGAGCCAGGTGTCGCTCGCTGACTCCACACCAGACAACATCTCGGAGCTCCACACACCGTACGAAGATAATTTCTCCAAGCCTATCAGTTTTAGTAGCGGAGAAAACTAGTCTACACAGAACAGAGAAACCAGGTCATTCAGCGATAACTAGGTCACCCTTTCATTTTCACAGATTGGCCTCATCAAACCATCGACGTATATTGATCAAATCGACGTCTTATAAAGCGAGAAACTTGAGCAGAGTAAGTCAACCTTTACCTGTTTTCCTTCAATCTGAACTATCGCTTACCTTCTTTTAAGTTCGGTTATCTAATGCCATGTTTAGTTGGAATTAAAATAGTTGTCGCAGGGACTAAATAGGTACATAGGGTGTGTCGAAAGCAACCGATGACTCCACCTTCGACACTCACTCCCTTGGCGCTGGCTACCTCTCGATCCTCTGGCGTGGATCCCAACATGCGAAAATATTCACGAACATTCATTTTCAAAAACTAGTATGATAGACTAATAACATTTTATATGACTGAAACCTTACCTTATTCTTGAAATAACAACTGCATGCAATCGTTTGGGTTCTTGTCCAAACTCATTTATCACTCTATCTATGAATCTGTCTTTGTTGCCACTTGCCTGAAATTTCTGTTCCGTTCCTACCAAGTTTTGTTACCCTCAAAGCAGGCGACCTTCACAGTTCCTACGAAATTGTCCTCCTCAGAAGTGTTCGTCTTCTACGTTCCTGAAATACTGCCCGACTGACTCGCAAAGCGTACATAGTAGTAGAGGTTTAAGTTTGACCTGGGACTATTATTGTCCCAGGTTTAACGACCCGTGCAACAACAAAGATCAATAGATTCGTAATGTCTCCTTCATCCAGGCTTGGGACTGGTTCCGAAGCCAGGAGGGTATGTTTAAACAGTCTGTCAGAACGTGTGTTAGCTACCTCTAAGGGAAGAAGCTGATTACTTAGTCAGAGACTGTCGCTCCAGCCAGTGTCAATTATATATGCTTAAATATATATTTGTATGTATATATATATATATATAACGTCCTGACTACGCGGTTCACAGGGCCGGACCTGTTATCTCTTTAGCAATCGGCTAAAAACAACAGCTATAGAAGAGCCGCTGGTAAAGGGAATACGATACCAATTAGTTACGACTGAAAGCACTTCGCCGTCTCGGGTTTGACAATGTGAATTTTCATATTACCAAGAGAGAACTATATATACGCTAAAATTTCAAAAATACGCATAAACAAAGATATAGCGGGAACTTGTAGGGCGTGCCGTGTTTTAATGGTCGGTACTAGAGCTCTGCGCTGGCCGCGCCGCGCCGCCGACGCCGAATTTTTTTGCGCGCCGCCGCCGCCGATTTTTGTTGGTCGGCGCGCCGCCGCCGCCGCCGCCGACAATTTGTCGGCGCGCCGCCGATGCCTCGCTGATGTACGTGTTTAATTTTTTTTTGCACTTTACCAGTTTTGCATGGTTTCGCGATAAATTGTTTCTTCAATGCGAAATAGTAGACATCTTGTTGGTCTACTTATTTACTTCGTATATATATATATATATATATATATATATGCCGCCGTTGAATTTCCGTAAGGCTACATCTACAGTAGGCTACTCTTGAGTGCGTGCGTCTTGGATTCGTTAGACTTCTAAACGAGGAGTCGTGGATATGGCTGGGCAAGCCGCCATCTTGGATATAACACCTCGGGTCATCAGCCAGGGGTGCCGACGCGACCAGCCTAATCTTCACCCGTTCGCCTGTGATTCATCGCCAGGCAGCGGCGACTGCCACCATCTGGGATCCGGCTCCCGAACACAGACGAAAAGGGAGGCGGCCTTCCCCTCACCCCCAGGGCCGCACACCAGCTCGGTCATTGCATATGGTTTGTCACTCAGGTTTCAATAAACGAATACATATATATATATATATATAGTCATATAGAGCTGGTTGAGCATCGTACGGGACGCAGGGCGGGGAGGGTTATGTGTGAGGGGACGATAGGAAGAAGGAGCGCGAGGAACAGACGATCAGAGTCAAGGAACAACTACATGTACATTTTCTTTACATTTCTCTATATCACATTAAAAGTATTAAAAACCTCGTTCCACCTGGGAAATATCTCTGGCAGACTCTGGAGCCACAGGCTTTATCAATTGCAACGTAAAATGAGCTTACTGAAGTTTGGTTTTTGGCGCCTGACAGTGAAGAATGTGATGGAGATAACTGAAGCTGACAACTAAATTAAAACGATGTGACAGTGAAGCATCAAAAGCTGATGTATCAAAAGCTGGTAAGTGTGAATGAGAAATCTCGTACTGACCAAAATTGCAATAAAGAAAACTTAGAATCTAACTTCAACAAACTGTCCAACAATCACTGAGTGCTTACTCGTTTATAGATTTGTTTTTCTTTTTTTGTTCTTGTGTCACCAACTCTTCTTTCTTACTTAGTTGTGACCTACCTCAAGAACTTTCCTTATCTCTACATATAAATTGCTCAACGTCTTCTAACTGTTTAAGAATTAAATTGACACACTTTGAATGTTTCTCCTTTCTTCAAACACAGTTATTTCAAAGTTCTTATCAATACCACTCAACGGTAACTTCTAACATACAGCTCTCTACTGCATTAAAACATCTACTACACTGTATTGTTCAAATTCACTGTCATCAGCAGTTTCTAAGTTTGGCGCGCTAACTGCACGTGTAGAGAATCTATCGTCAGCCAAAGTTTAGGCTACTTTAGGCCAAGCGCCCACGAGCCGACAGCGCAACTAAGGCCTAAGACTAAAACGCTTAACAATCGATACACATATATATATATATCAACCTAAAGAACACCTGTGCTCATTATATATGCAAAACATTAGTTCACATTACCTCCTTCCCTTTCTTTGGATTGAGCAAATTAAATTTAAAAATTTGCAAAATCATCATGAAAATCGTACTAAATTATGCAATAAACTTAATACTATATAATACAGTAAAATAAACAATCTTATAATCTAGATAAACAATCTGCTACAACATTTAATCGTCCTTTCTTATAATTAACTTCTACATCAAAAGTTTGCAGTGCTAAAGCCCAACGCACCAGTTTAGCAGACTTAGACATAGATTCAGTCAGATAAGTTAAAGGATTGTGATCGGTAAAGATGTGAACTTTAGATCCAATGATTATCTCTTTTAACTTATTTAGAGCCCAAACAATAGCATAGGCTTCTTTCTCCACAGTTGCCCATCTCCTCTGGGTGTCAGTCAATTTCTGACTTATAAATGACACAGGGCGCTCTATTCCCTTATCATCCATCTGCGTTAGCACAGCTCCTACTGCAAAATCACTACTATCGCAGTACAAATTAAAAGGTTTTCCAACATCAAAAACATATAAAACAACTTTAGAGCGTACAGCATCTTTAAGTAAATTAAATGCCTGTTGATGTCTATCAGTCCAATCAATCTTATCTGAAACATGTTTGCTTGTCAAATCAGATAGAGGCTTCGCAATCTGTGCAAAATCTTTGATAAACTGTCTATAGTAACCAAAAAATCCCAGCAATTGCTTAACTTGTTTCTTCGTTTCTGGGGTTTTCAAATTAATTAAACTTTCAATTCTATCTGGATTCATTTGAATCGTTCCAGAACCAACCACATGACCGATGAACTTTACCTCACTCTTACCAAAGATACATTTCTTTAAGTTCAGAGTAATGTTATGCAGTCTCATTTGCATTAAATATGCATCTAAATGCTGTAAATGAATCTTCCAGTCATCTGAATGCACAGCAATGTCATCTACATAGGGCTCAGCAAATTCATTTATAGGCTGTAAAACCATGTTAATTGCTTTAACAAATGTTCTTCCTGAGTTGATCATTCCGAAAGGAACACGAGTAAACTCGTACAGTCCATTATGAGTAACAAAAGCAGTTTTCCATTGATCAGTTTGCTTAACAGGACAAGTCCAGTAAGCACTTCGACAATCAAAAATCGAGATCACATTTGATTTTCCAACTTTGTGCAACACGTCTTTTACAATCGGCATCGGATATTTACAATCCACAGTGAACGAGTTAATGTATCTGTAGTCGCAGGCAAGTCTCAGAGAACCGTCTTTCTTTTTAACAATTACCAGCGGACTTGCCATTCTGCTCGAAGATGGTTTTATAATGTTGGCTTGAAGCATTTCTTTAATTTGTCGTTCAACTTCTGCTCGATAGATGAGTGGAATTCGGTAAGCCATAAATTCTTTTTCACGAAATTCCGGTTTCAGTTCAATTTCATGTTCAACCAATGTACATAGTCCAGGCTTTTCAGAAAATCGATCAGAATATTTGTTCAGTACTTCCAGCAATTGTTTTTGTTGAGTCAATGTTAAATGGTTAATCTGATCAGGATCAAGATTCAGTGAGTTCTTTTCATCTTGCAAGTCATTCTTCGTCAGCAGTTCAACCACTGAACCAAAGTCTTCATCTTCTTCAACGATTAGTCCACAACTCATTGCTCTTGTAATGTACTTTCTGATTTTATTTGCGTGAATTATCTTTCGACAATCGTCACCCATGTCAATCAAATAAGAGTACTTTGACCTTCGTTGTATGACAGTACATGGACCATGCCATCGTGAAATCAGTTTATTCGTTGAAGTCGGATATAACACAATGACTTTTTCACCCGGTTCAAATTCTTTATGTTTCGCTCTTTTGTTGTATTGATTCGTATACTGTAATTGCTTCTCTCGTGAATATGATTCTGCAAACAGTAATGCTTTTTCCATATTTGCTTTCATGTCTTTCAAGTACTTTTCTGGTTGGATTCCAATATGAGGTGGTAAATTAATTTCTCTTGTCCAACTTTCTTTTAAAATTGCCAATGGTCCACGCGGAATCTTTCCATACACCAACATATAAGGAGCAATTCCAGTAGTTGCATTCGGTACTTCTCGTAATGCCCACACTGTAAACGGAATTACTTTGTGCCATTGCCTTGGATTGTCAACAATTACATGATGGATCATTTTCTTGAATGTTTGATTCCATCTTTCTACTAATCCAGCTGCTTCTGGATGACCTGGCGTGTCAAATCTTGGACTACACCCCATTAAATTCAGAAATTCTCTTGTCAGACTCGCAGTAAAATTTGTTCCTTGGTCACTTGTGATCACTGAAGGTACACCAACGTTCATGAACAACTCCATCAAAGCATCACACACAGCTTTCGCAGTTAATGATTTCAACAGAAACACTGTAGGCCATCTGGTGCAAGAATCGACAATACATAAACAGTACTTGTGACCTGCAGCAGATGCTGGCTCGATTGGTCCTACACAATCCACCGTAATTCTTCTAAACGCCACATCTTCTCTTGGAATTGGAGTGATAGGAACCCTGTCCATCACCAAACTTCTTGCCTTTAACTGACATTTCTCACATGATTTGCAAAATTTCACTATATCTCTTCTCATCTTTGGCCACGTAAAAGATAACTTTATTCGTTCTCTAGTTTTCTCTTCTCCAAGATGTCCTCCAAATACTGATTCGTGAGCCAACTCCATCACTTTCATTCGTCGCTCTTTTGGTAACACCAATTGATATATCGTTTGCTCTAATATTCGATATCTTTTGTACAGTAAGCCATTTACCACGCAGAATTCAGATTCTTTATCTGGTGCTAACGTCCACCATGCTTTCAATGATTCATCTTGTCTCTGCTGTTCTTCGAATTTCTTTGCGTCTGCAATCTGCATCTGTTGTTCTTCGTCTTTCTCATTTTCTTCAAACAAATCTCCTATCGCCACATCACAATCATTATCCTCTTTCGTTTCATTTAGATTACCATTCTTGCATGCAGCCATCTCTTGTTCACTCATCTCTGCTGTTATACCGTCTTGCATTAAACTTTGTTGATCATCACTTTCGTTTTCCTCTTCACTTGAACTTTCAGTTTCACTTTCCTCTTCGACTTCTATCACTTTCTTTCGCTGACTCTGCAATCTCGTCGTTACATTCGCTTGCACATCTCCTTGTATCATTTTCACTTGTGGCACGGCTTTAAGTTCTGCAATGATTTCTGGATGCAACAAGAATCTTTCTGTGCTTCCCATTTTTGCAATACTAGCACACATCAATGTCACATAAGGTGTAAGTGAACATTTGACTTTATGCGGAATTACCTCTTCTTCCACATCGTTACAACACAGCCTTACATCAACTTTCACTAACTTTGCAGGAATGGCATCTCCTGCCACGCATTGTAAGTTCACTTTTCCAATCTGCTCCACCTTCATGCCTTCCAGTAATTCTTCACTAATCACCGGAACCTCTGCTCCAGAATCAATCAGTGCTTTTACTTTTATTGGTTCTTTTCCTGCTGTTCCACGAATTTCTACCTCGACGTACTGTAATAACACTTTCTTTAATGTTGTACTTTCATCTTTTCCAGCCATTTCTTTCTGCATTCCATTGTGCAATAGAATTTCTTTCTGAATATCAGGTGAAAGGTGACATTTCATCACTGACTTTACTTCAGTTTCTTCAGAATAATGAGACCGATGTTCTGTGGCTTGACTTTCAGAATTATCAACCACTTGAATTCGATTCACCCTCGAATTTTCTTGTTTTCCATAATTTGAGGCTGTAACAGGAACTGGACAGAATTTCATCAAATGCCTGTCTGATCCGCAGTTGTGACAACGTTTCACCACTGCACCTCGTTGTTCGATGCTTTCTTTTCTCTTATATGGAGTAAACGATGCATTGCCTTCTCTTGCGACAAACCTTGGTGGTGACTTGTTATATACCGGACGTTGTCTGGTCATCATCGATTCTCTATTCTCGTGAACAACCGGAGAATTTGGTTTCACTTCTGCACCTCTGAACTGATTTCCTGTTTCTTGATTGCTCTTCCAATGAAAACCAAAATTTGGAGTGAACTGTTGATTTCTTTTGCCATTGGGAACAAAACCAAAACTTGTCTTATTCGGAATTGCCAAACCAATTCGATTATTAACATGAATGTCTGCTAGGTCTGCCACAACACTAGCTTCGTAACAATCAGTTCCTTCCTTCGACAACACAAACTGTAGTGGACCTGGTGGTAGTGATTCTTTCAACTTATCCGCCACTAACAAATCAAACAGCTTCTCAAAATTCTTATCCACTTTGCGACTTTTCACATAATAGTTCAACAAGTTCTTCAGCCTTGCTGTAAACATTGTATACGTTTCTTCAGCTGTCTTCTTCGCATCAATAAACTTCGATCTGTACTCTCTCGGTGTCAACTTGAATTCTTTTAACAAGTGCTGTTTCACGATCTCATAATCGTCTAAATCAGCGAATGACAATCTGTTTAGAACAGTTCTAGCTTTCGGAGTCATCAATGGCAATAGTAACTTCACCCAGAATTGTTCTTGCACGTTGAAACTACGAAACGCATTCTCAACCGTTTCGAAATATAATGGCACCTCCATCATATCGTTTGGCATTTTGGGTAACACATGTTTCATGGCATCACCAATTTTCTTTATTTTCGAAACCATCGTTTCACTTTCTTCCTGTTTCCTTTTCTGTTCTTCTCGTTCTTCTTCTCTTCTTTGCTCTTGAGCTTCTCTATTTTGTTTCTCCTCTTTGAGTTGTGCTTCTTTTAATGCTATTTTTTGTTGTTCCAACTTTAAACGTTCTTGTCTTTCCACTTCCGCCCTCTCCATACTTTCTTTCTGTAATTTCAGTTCTTCTTGTCTAACCTCTTCTGCTCGCTCCAACTCTGAAATTCGCACTTTTTCCTTTTCTTCTTCACGTAGTCTCTTCTCTTCAATCTGTTGCTGACGTATCTCTTCGTCACTTTTCCGCGCCCTTTCAAATTCAATCATCTGCTCTAATCTTCTCCTTTCAGCATCTTCTCTATCTCTTCTCAATTGCTCTAATTGAATTTCAAATTGCTGCCTTTGCAACTCAAGTTCTGCTACACGAACTTGTTCTGCTTTCTCTTCTTTTTCCCTCTGAAGACGTAATTCTTCCTGTCTTGCATTTTCTGCTTTCTCTTCTTTTTCTCTCTGAAGACGTAATTCTTCCTGTCTGGCATTTTCTGCTTTCTCTTCTTTCTCTCTCTGAAGACGTTCTGCCTTCTCTTCCTTTTCTCTTTGAAGACGTAATTCTGAAGCATTTTCTGCTCTTCTCTTCTTTCTCTCTTTGAAGACGTAATTCTTCCTGTCGCATTTCTTTTTCTTCTTGTCTTTACGCTCTGCTTCTTCTCTTCGTTTCTCCTCTCTTTCTTTCTCTTCTTGTCTTGTCATCATCATCCATTGCATCATCATCTCCATAGACATAAGTCCAGGCGGTTTCTCAGTAACCTTTTCCACAGCACCACCGACAGCACCTTCTTCTTCTGCTTCTTCTTTAAGCCAGACTTCAGCTAGCGCTTCTAGCATGTCTTCACGTGACATATCTTTCAGTTTCTCTTCTTCAAAACCAGCCTTTAACAAGCGCTGTTTTAATCTTTCAGAAGACATCTTCTTCAGTTCTGCTTGTTTCTTGACACTTAATTTCTCCATCTTACTTCTTTACTTCAGTGCTGTCCTTTCTGGAAAACACGAGTTTTCTTTTGTGTTTGAAGTATCAAGGGATTGTTCTTTGTTTGAAAACAACAAACTTGTATACCTTTGTCGTTGAGGCTTTCGTTGTCGTCAATTTACCAATGATTCAAATGCGTATTCACCAGTCGACGTTGTTTCGAATCCCAGACGTTGTTTCGAATCCCAGACGTTGTTTCGAATTCCAGACGTTGTTTCGAATCCCACCGCTGTGCCACCAAATATGTCACCAACTCTTTTTCTTTCTTAGTTGTGACCTACCTCAAGAACTTTCCTTATCTCTACATATAAATTGCTCAACGTCTTCTAACTGTTTAAGAATTAAATTGACACAGTTCTTTGAATGTTTCTCCTTTCTTCAAACACAGTTATTTCAAACGTACAATCAAAGTTCTTATCAATACCACTCAACGGTAACTTCTAACATACAGCTCTCTACTGCATTAAAACATCTACTACACTGTTAAGTTTGGCGCGCTAACTGCACGTGTAGAGAATCTATCGTCAGCCAAAGTTTAGGCTACTTTAGGCCAAGCGCCCACGAGCCGACAGCGCAACTAAGGCCTAAGACTAAAGCGCTTAACAATCGATACACATTATATATATATATCAACCTAAAGAACACCTGTGCTCATTATATATGCAAAACACTTGTTCACAAATAGGCTAGGCCTATTCTCCATTGTTCGGTTTCTTTGACACAGCTAAGTAGTTGTGCACCGTTATGTATGCACTGTATACATGTATAGCGGAACGTTATACCTCCAATTTCAGGCTATCACCGCAGGACGCTCGAGGCGCTGTATGGGGCTGTAATGCCTGGGGAGTTGGCTTGTGCGCTGGGCCTGAGCTGCTATAGGTCATGACCTGGGAAATATCTCTGGCAGACTCTGAAGTCTGAACCCACAGAGCAATATTCGAAAATAATATTAAAATTCTCTCTAGACCACTTTGTAGATTCGAATGCCGTTAGGCCTATGTATTGCAAAACGGACCACGGTTTGAAACAAAAATACCAACTTGAGCCCAATAGGGCTTGTTACTTTGAGACGTAACATTACGCTGTATGTTCCAATTATATACTTACGCTGAATGGATTGAGTAAATATAAATGATAGTGGTTGTACAGAGCAGGAGTCGCGTGCTGTGTTGGGGACGCGAAAGAAATTAGATTAGGAGTGGGGTCAATTATAGCCATAGCCATAACAAATTATAAAGTAAGTAAGTAAGTATATTCTTCATTATACCATATGTACGTTGGTTTACATACATTATTTTATACAGAGTATAACATTCTTATTATAAACGATCTGCGTGTGAGATTGTTCACTTGTGGAATAAAACGGTAATGTAGTCTCGGGCGCAGGGAGTAGGGGAGCGGCTTTTTTGGGGGGGGGAGTAGCCCATGGAGTACATGCCTCGAGTTAGCGAAGACCGCAGAGAAGAGGTGTGAGTCAGCAGCGTGGCACAGATGTTCAAACGTTTGATTGTCCTTTGGCAGATATCGCAGACGAATCAGACTCCGCATCTTCGACTGCAGCGGTTCTTCTCTTGTTGCCCGGCAAACCCCCACCAGGCCGGGGCAGCATAGAGCACTCGGGCCACCGTTGTAGCACGAACCACGTCGTATAGCATAGGGCCTGAAAGACCATGGGCCACGAGGCACTTTGGAAGCAATTAATGACTGTCAATATTATACGCTGATGTTTACGCCACATAATATGCCACTCTCTCTTCATGTTCCGCAGTCATTCTATTCCACACACACACACGCGCCCAACTAAACCTGTAATATTTTCTCTGCGTTCTCGTGCCCTCGATAGAGTTTCACCACATGTGCAGTCAGGTCCAACGGTCGCTTTATGCATTGCGCACCCTGGTGGCGCACGGCTTACGAGGACCTAGCTTGCATTACGATGTGAGGCCCACGACCCTGTCTAGGGTGCTCTATGCCTCCCCAGCTTGTTGGGGTTTTACTTCACAAGGGGATCGTGACAGACTAGGAGGGGGTCTTACGACGTTTCATCAGAGGTCGCTACCTCCCAGATAACATCCCATCTATAGATCATCTATTTCACATAGCAGACACCCGCCTTTTCTCAGCCATTACGAGAAATCCGGGGCATGTCTTGTATGACCTACTCCCACCAATCAAGCAGACAGGGCATTTTCTACGCGCAAGAACACACGACCGAGATATCCCAAGCGCTAATAGATTGATTAGGAAAACATTCATCATAAGGATGTTATATGAATAAATTTAGTTTAATGGATAACGGGTTAGATAATCTATTTGTAGACTATAATATGGAACATAATGACGAACTGTATAGTTTATACATCTGTAGGCCTAATGTTATTGACATGCTTCAGTTTTTGTACACCATAAAGAATCAGTCTATCTATCTATCTATCTATCTATCTATCTATCTATCTATCTATCTATCTATCTATCTATCTATCTATCTATCTATCTATCTATCTATCTATCTATCTATCTATCTATCTATCTATCTATCTATCTATCTATCCATCTATCTATGTATCTATCTATCTATCTATCTATCTATCTATCTATCTATCTGTCCGGTGGCGCGTTGGATAACATCTGGCGAAGAGTGCGAGAGGTACCGAGTTCGAGCCCCGTTAGGGCGGATTTGCTTTGTAGGCTGCTATTAGCGCCGTGTATTGCAGGCTGTCTGTTCTGTTAGTAGTTAACTAGTTAAGATTGTTTCAATTGCATAACATGTAAATGTACAGCGCAGTGCGTTTGTCAGGCGCTAAATTAAAGAAAAGATATTATATATTACTATCTATCTATCTATCTATCTATCTATCTATCTATCTATCTATCTATCTATCTATCTATCTATCTATCTATCTATCTATCTATCTATCTATCTATCTATCTATCTATCTATCTATCTATCTATCTATCTATCTATCTATCTATCTATCTATCTATCTATCTATCTATCTATCTATCTATCTATCTATCTATCTATCTATCTATCTATCTATCTATCTATCTATCTATCTATCATCTACATAAGGCTGATAGTTTTACACGCAAATCTTTTATAATTAGGCTGTGATAATCGTGACTTGTTAACTAAGACTTGGTTTTAATAAAAGATATACTTACTTACTTACATCGCGTTGTAGCCTTTTGTCATTGAACGTCTGTTCTGAGAATAATTATTCTCGTGAATAATAATATGAGACCAGGAAACGACGAAAAATGATTGCTGAGCATGCATGTCTTTAAAATGTAAGTTCTTTCTGAACAACGTTTAAAACATGTATGGGACGCTAGACCACTGCGCCGACCACGCCGCGCCGCGCCGCCGCCGCCGATTTTTGTTGGTCGGCGGCGCGCCGCCGCCGCCGACCAAAAATGACCGGCGCGCCGCCGCTGAAGCTTTGAAGTCGGCGCAGAGCTCTAGTCGGTACACTATACTACTATTACATTTCTTACTAATTAATCTTAATTTTAAATAATTACCTAAAGAATTTAGTGTTTTTCGATAATCAAGTTGAAAATCATGTTGTAATAACCAAAATAATCAAAATTTCTCTGCAAATATGTGCAAAATCCAGGGGGGCGCACATGCGCCCTCTTGCGCCCCCCTGCAGACGCCCATGGTTGCAGTAGGCCTATATAATTATACCACAGTGAATATAATTGCTAACGCCAGCAGTGTTGGGTATGAGTTAACTCATATGAGTTTAAACTGACGAGTTAACTCACTTGCTGTGATTTATGAGTTTGAGTTAACTCACCTTTAAGAGTGTGAGTTGTGAGCTTGATTTAACTCATATTTTCTGTGAGTTTGAGTTATAACTCAATTATTTTAAACTCAACTCACTCGGCACATATTACGTTGAAACAAGCCGGATTTTTTTTATATCGGAACAGGCTGTCACACACCAACTTTGAAAAACTTCTGCTTAACGCTAATACCAGTCATGTTTGAGATGCGAAACATGTGGACTGTGGTGTTTACTTTGACTCAGTAATAATAACCTGATTTATCCATTATCCCATTAATAATAATAACAGTTATACTAGTAATAATAAACTGATGATACCATTTCCTGGTAACTGTGTATTTGTACAACGTTCGATTAGAACGTGCTGGTATGAGACGTGTGAGTTGATGAGTTAACTCATTTAACAACTGAGTTTGAGTTAACTCATTTCACTTAGGATGAGTTGAGTTTGAGTTTAAACTCATTTTAAGGGGCATGAGTTGAGTTTTGATTTAACTCATTTCTTGTGTGAGTTTACCCAACACTGAACGCCATATAGTTTATGGCTGTGAGTGCTTTTATTAGAACGACATTTACAAGTGCAGCTGAAGCAGTTGTTAGATGTCTGACCGCCGACCTCATTTTATACGTTGTTCTGAGCCACATTTTCTACCAGACAATTTGCGCATGATAACAGTGGTACTACTACGGAGAAAGTAAATATAGTCTAAACGGATGCTTGGATATATGTAATCTACTGTTGCTGGCTTAGTAGTCCTATTATGTGCAAAAGAACCTGATGACCTAGTTAAAGTCATGCTTATACATGTAGATCTACCGTTTGAGTTATCGGATGCACAGATTTAAACTAAACTCTTATACAGAGCATACGCCTATAGTGCAATAAGTGATGTAAGGGTACCGTATCTATAACTTTGAAACGTTTACCTTGATCCACACAGGTTAAATATTTCGATGAATTTTATTCCTTAACCCTCAGAGGCTAACCTGGGGTGAATTTTTCACCCCACTGTCAGTATTTGCGCTGAATTTTTTTACAGCTTTGGAATTATGCCGTGCGCCTTTGTGTATCTGTTCATAGATGATTTTTGCTTAATTCCATATATTTTGTCTTACTTATTTTGGATGAATGGTCACGTGACTGACGTCATACCGTGGCCATTTTTATTGGACGTAATGTGTAGCAACTTTGTCTGTGGAACGCATGCCACAAAGCGTTACTTGTGTCAAGTTGTGTTTAGATGACTGTAAACTCGATGATTGTGCTGATAGTTGACTTTAGTTAGGTTTCCTAGTTTTGCAGTTTTATGTTGAACTTGGTACAATTACCATTGTTGATCGAACATGGTTTAATTTTATATCACATGCCTGAAATAGTGCGGGGTGAAAAATTCACCCCAGGTTATCCAATGTGTGATTTTTTTATAGGTTAGCCTCTGAGGGTTAACGATTAACTTAAAACTATGCTCAATGTGCTTTCACTTTACACTGTATCTTCCAATGATCATACAGGACAATGTCTAGCGTGAAAATTTACGTTTGGATTTCCCTTAGCATAGCATTGTAATAATATTCGGGTTTTCCAAAGGGAAATGTTTTAAAGTTTTTTTTTTATAAAGAAGAAAACCGTATTTTCTATGCTGCAATCACGTTTAATTTCACCTAAATAATTATTATATTATGAAGCATAATTAAACAAGACGCAAAAGAGTCTTTTATGCGATTGGGTAACAGAACTTCAACATGCAATGATCTGTAGGTCTATGTCAGACCTAGAGCTGTACCGATTAAACGGCCATACGCGTAATCGGGCCGATTATTAGAACAATCGGCATAATCGGGTATCGGCAGAAATAATCGGTTAATCGGTGCCGATGTCAAAATTGTGTTACAATTTAATAATTTTACTTGAATTATTGCATATTCCAAGGTTTTTCATCGATTTTTATCTATCGTTTTACGTCCCTTATTATTTACGCATTAAAACATATCGTTAACAACTTCCCAACTTAATATAAACGTCCGCCCGTATAGCTGTGACGATAGATTACTGGTTTATGTTTCGGAACCGAACATTTTGACTAAAAAAATAATGAAATATTCGGTCTCATAATGGGTATTGGCAGTTTAATAATCGGCTACACGCGGTATCGGTATCGGCAATTTAATAATCGGCTATACGCGGTATCGGCATAATCGGCAAAAAGAGATATCGGTACAGCTCTAGTCAGACCCTTGGATCTTTGAACCGTGGAACCGATTTTGAGTGTAGCCTATAGACCTACCTGCCTAAGGAGTTTGTTTTGACTGAGCGCTTGCAAATAATCTGGTTCCAGGCTCCAGCGACTTCGTATTTGGGATCTCTAGATTACAATAATGATTACCGTTCCTTTAATGCAAACTACGTTGTCATCGCTCACCCTGTAGACACAGAAAAGATCAGACCTGAGTATTAACGTATAGGCTACATAAAGCATGATTTTGCTTGTTTTAGTTGAGAAACAATTTACAGGTATAAATGTATAACAATATTTTTAAGGCGACCTTGTGGCCTCTCAAGTGACCATCGCTGTCCGTTTGAGGCTCCTCCATTCAAGATCAACGTCTACGGACCGTGCAAATCGTAATCTCCAAACTTCTAAAAAGCCAAGCGCAGGGCACCGGCTTATTCACGAGCGTTGCTAGCCCCAGAATAAAATCTCTGAGACTTACCCACGATACACAATGGACATACTCGCCATAGTGGCGCTAGAAGTAGGCCTTTCGCTTAAACCAAAGTAGCCTAGCTAAACTGGCCAGTAGTAATGTAATGTGCGTAATTTAAATCTATGAGTATCTCTGAGAAAAACAAACGCTTTATTCCGGGTGCACAAGCCGTGCACCGGCGCTATGCCGAATTAGCCAAGTGTATAATAGTCAAGTTGTTAAGTAGGTTTCGGTGCCAGGTCAGAATCCGGGAGAGGTCAAGACGAGGAGACAGCATAGGAATCCTGAGTGGCCGAGTGGGTTGGTAGCCCGCTCGTCACGCCGGCGCCCCGGGTTCGCTTCCCGGTCGGTCGGTTTATCAGAGATTAATTTCTCGGATCTTTACTGCGGGTGGTTCGGTCGCAATATAAACGTGGAGTACAATACAACACACAACACAACACAATATACTGGGGCGCGGTGGTTTGGGGTATGTTCGGTGCCTTGCAGCTGGAGGGTTGCGGGTTTGAATCCACCTCAAAGCCGCCGCGTAGGGACCCTGGGCAAGTCCTTCACTCGCAATTGCTCATGCGCTTCGGCGTGAAACTCCGACTACAGCAGTAGTCGGGAGCGCCTCTGAATGGGAAATCTGGTAGGGGCGCTATAACAAGTGTTCACAATACAATACAATACAATATGCCACAGTGGAAATTGCTGATGATGGTGGTCGTGTTTTGGACATAGAATTAGGAATAGGATAGGATAGCTTGAATAATTCGGTTTTCCGTAGCGAGTATTAGTCACCGTAGGCCTACCATCCAGAATTAGTAGATCTGTGCGATATCGCTGACATAGACTTATGAGACGCAAGGGAGAGAATGTTTGGCTCAAAAATAAAACTGGCCTATTCGATTTGTCTTTTATATGATGTTGAGCGGGGAAGAAGCACAAGAAATGCGTCAGCAGTAGGTCCTAAGAAAGGATCTAACTCCTTTTAGCGCATATCAAGGCGACTTACCATCATTTCGTCATCGTCGTCATCCTTGCACCACCACAATGGCCATGCGAAGACGCATTGTGCTTGCAGGAGTAAGCTTGTCTTCTGCTGAGGTCTAACTGATTGTGCTCCTGCCTGTTTATAGAGATGTGCATTTCAGTATTACATTTACTAGTGGAAGATCTTCGCGCTCTCCAAAGAGGGTGACCTAGTTGTCTTCTTGTATCGTAGTTTCACAACTGAACGTGGTACCGTCGCCACCTTTGGTCATTCATCCTGGAAAGACTTACAGACAAATGATCAGAATGCGTAACGCATCTGTATAACTCCGAATGGACTTTCCAAGCGTAGATGACAGCCGTTATCAGAAGCGAATGCCACGCTGTCAAATTATTTCGCTGTTTATGCCTGTGGTTCGATCTCTATCAGTTGGATTATGTAATTTTGCTGTCGTCATCGGTGGTTGGGCTTTAGGTCTTGCTAGATAGGCCTACACGTGGCTTGGTTAGTGGTAAGTTAGGCCTGTCATTTAACTGTTCGTATCGTATATAAATATTT
The DNA here is from genome assembly GCA_020284085.1 of Aporrectodea caliginosa. Lineage (NCBI taxonomy): Eukaryota > Metazoa > Annelida > Clitellata > Crassiclitellata > Lumbricidae > Aporrectodea > Aporrectodea caliginosa. The sequence continues at coordinate 1,439,629 of JACEVL010000080.1, forward strand.
GTAGTGTTACTTCTCTCTCTTTCGGGGAGGAGCTAGGATGCGATGGGGCCACTCCAGCCAAGTCAGACTCGAACTCCACGAACCGGTCAGGGAGGTGTTCACCAGGAGGGAGGGTATGCGATTCAGTGTGCTCATATCCCAAGCGGGTTAACAGATGTGCCACCTCTAATTCATCCACCTCAAGCTCAGGTACCAGGATGGATTCAGTGGGGTCCTTGGTCCTCGGGTGGAGGACAACGTTCAATTCTGTAGAAAGTTCTGGGTGCGGAGCAGGACCTCCGCTATTTGTGGATTCATTTAAGGTGTTTGTGTTTTTAGGGTACCCGTCTACCCGACCTTCACGATCTTTAACCCGTGTGACGGAATCACTGCCTTCAGCCTCCTCCTCCTCCTGGAGCTTATCACCTCCTACCATTACCTCTGGGAACATGGACTTGAAATGTGACAGAAAAGTCTCCCTCATTTGTGGATTTGAACGAATTAACTGGACGCAAAGATCTAATTCAGTTTCCATATTTTGTGTTATTAAATGATACAAACAACAATTACAGAAATACAATTATGCCAAATAAACTAAAGGGTCAATTCTGGAGAACAAGTGTTTCTTACTTTCTTACTCTTTCTAAAGAAATGCGATTAATGAATTAATACAAATTTAGGCAATCAGTGCTTACGAAACCCTATCTGTGTCAAGTTAATACCCAGTGACCTAGTTACATAGCATTTAACCCCGTTAGGCTAAAATTAGCTATTCTTAAGACCAAGCCACCTCTACTTAACTCTAGTTGGGATTTCTCAGGGGCAGGAGCCAAACAACGGGAGCGCAAACTATCCCTTTTACTCCAATCCCCTCGTCCAACCTTAAGTAATGCTCTACCTGGGGATTATCAACTATCCACCCCAAAGAAAATTGGCAGCGGTGGCGCACTCAACGCAACTACGCACTATTCCAGGAACCCGGAAATCCTATCTTATTTCCTCTAACTAGTTCCTTAAAATTCACCCTTAGGACACCACTAAGTTCACCCGGAGTATATTACCACTTTAAATACACGTTTTCGGGGAAATACTTATCCTGAAGGCTTAAGCAACATTTTAGTTCACCGCTTCGATCGCCATTTTTCTATCAACTACCCCAACTACGTCACTTCCTTCCTGTCCACTCTCAGATTTTATATAGCGCTTTATAATTTTCGTCACAGTAGAATGCCTCTCGCAGCGTATGTAGACTATTCAGAGGCGCTTTCAGCGCGTTATCCCTGGGGAAAAGAAACGCCTTAAGAGAGCGAGAGGATGCCTGAGAAATCCCAGACATGACCTTAGCCCGTAGAAGAGGGAGGAGGCAATTCCAAGCGGATGGGCCTGTCACAGCAAATAAGTAAGTAAGTAAGTATATTCCTTATTGAACCAGCTGCAATCTGCAGTCTGGTGTATCAGCATTGAGTCAAGGCAGACCTAACACGAGAGACAATGAGGTCAAGACGGTAGAGCGCAAAGGGCGCGCAGATGTTGCAGAGATAGGCTTACGCATAAAGTCAGAGATATTTTGGTGCAAGGACAAGTTGAGTTTTGGAGACTGCAGTAGGAGGATCTTATATTGGGTACAAGTTCTAACTTTGTAATGACTGGCGTTCGAAGCTCGATTCAAGACCTCCCTGTAAGATATGTAGGCTACCTGGGTCACAAAAAGGTTGCGTGGACTGAGCAGGATAAATACTTGAGAATTACCTTTTGTGCTAGTAATAAACTGAGCTGTGATGTAGGTAGAAGAATGCAAAATATTTATGCAGCTTTTTTCATTTTCCTTGTTGTTTTTTGGATATTGACAACAATAGCCTACAAAATATGTGACACATTGATATATTTAATCTGAAGTGTCATTACTTTCAGACATCATTGTTAGCAATATCAGATAATTGGGAAACTATCTAGAAAGAGTAAGAACCTCTTGTCTTGGCATCATAATTAAGAAATTATTCATATAAATTATATAGGTAGGCCTACAATATCCTTGCCTCTGATTCAAGTACTGACATTTGACACGAATGTCTAATATATATTATATTCATTCATTCGTTCATTCATTCGTCCATTTATTCATTCATTCATACCATGAATTGAAGCATAAAGCAAATCGTGTATTTGCTTTCCATCATTTTTTGCCTGTTGATCCTCTATGTTCTTCCGAAGTGAGAAATTCACCTGCAATGTCCCGAGAATGGCGCATTCGTCTTATATCACAAGGCCTGTCTAGCCCCCTGAGTCAGCTGACTGATTTGCCTCCACCGCCCGATGGCACTCCTTCGAACAGGTCTTCCTTTCATTCACCTGGTCCTCGCTGAGCTTATTCAATCCGTATGGTTCTCAATGACGCAGAATTACTCAGCAAGAGATGAACGACAATTAGTTCATAGTTTCATACAATACTGTTATTTCCAAAATGAATAGCAAGAGAAGATCCAAGGGTGGTTGCCTAGATGGCTGTTTTGAGTAAAATCCTGATGCAATCATCAAAATTTTAAAAGTTTGAAGATGGCCAACCTTCAATTCTACAGGGATATATCATCGAGGGTTTCCAAGGGTTGCTTATTTTTTGTGTTTTTTATTATTATGGAGGCGTTTCGTTAGGGACCCCAAGGAAATGTTACATGCATTCCACGATATATCATTAGCCAGATTTGCTGATTTGGTAATTATTCTTAACATCACCTGAAAAGAACGTAAGTATATATCTGATGTACATTTAATAACCCAAACCGGAGATATATTATACAAGAGGCTGTAGAGGAACTGGGAGCTCTCCTATGGTGTTTAATAATAATGCCGACCATCGATTTATGTCCGGCATTATTATTATTATGGTGCTATAGAAGTTATTAGATTAGATTATTCGCAAACAACAGAACCTTTGATTCTTTAAGATATTTCCTATAGACAGCTCTTTCTCAATATGTTATTTGTATCATAAATATTATTATTAGCCAAGATATAATACAACGAAAGATAAGGGGGAATTAAAGGCGACGCCAAAGGCCTTAGCAGACATAGGACGACGCCATTATACATTAGTCACTTCTACTGGCTTGGCTGATCTTAACCAAGACTAACTCATTATGTGCAAAATTACAATAATTGACTGCTTGATTTAGTATTATAGGCTGTTTTGGTCTGCATAATGAAAACGTTATTGTGTAACTACTGTCATTAATTGCCAATATTGAAATTGCAAAAATACGCACATAGTCTACCCATCTAACAAGTGTGAGTTTCGTTTGCATTTGCATAGGAACATGCAACAGTCCACACATTAGAAACAATTAATATCATTATTATAAGCTGGTTAGAACTGTACAGGTTCTTCTTCAATGCAGCCCCACTCCGATTCTAGTCATCTGCAGGCAAGGCATTCGACCGGGCGTGAACGATTCCTGCAAACTCTATTTAAAAACTGAGAACGTCTGGTAGGGGAGAGTTGCCTGAAATGGACCGTTGCCTTAATTGGACCACAGCTGATTTACACCCTAGATACCCATTTAACCTCGTTTTCAACTGTTTTATTCGTGCGCCGTTGAATATTAATAGTATCGTTGCAGACAGTTTTGCGGAATTATAAACATTTATTAAATTGCGGTTAAAACTCTATTTTGTGTAGTTTTGATCTATTTTTAGACGTACCTGACAACGAGGGTATACATTTTAGGGAAGCTTTTAAAAATGCATTCTTGTTGGTTTTACTTATAGCCAGGTTTCATGCTTCAGCGACAATAAGTGTTATTAAATGAAGGCTGACGCGTGTTGAAATATCGCAGTCTAAGTAGAAGTAGTATGTGTTGCCTGAAATGGACCACATTAGGTGTCCTGAATTGGACCGTTAATTTGGGTGTGGTCCATTTAAGGACACCGGCATTTGCAATGTTATAGTGTGCTTCTATAACTAATACTATAAGTTCCATTGGCTTCTATTATGCCAAACAACAGCTAGCATGTATACACTGCAGGTTCAGATGAAGACTGAGAGGACGAGGGAATGTGCAAAGACAAATATATAAGACATGTGTAACTTAATTCTACACTAGGCCTACAGCATGCCTTCCATCATGTGTGTAATCTTCTAAGTATTAAGTGTCAAGTGTTAGACTCAAACAGTATTAACTAGGTATTAATAAAAGACTTTAACTAATCATTGAGTCGTAATTATATAACTAGTCTATATTTAACTATAGTCTATAATTATTTAACTATAGTCTATATTTAACTAGTGATTCTGACAATGAACTCATAATTAGTTTACTGGCAGTGTTTATGCTAGTCATGTAGTAAGTTGATTTCTACTACTTTTATAGTATTTTGGCATTTAGCTAGAGATGCTTCTAATTGCATGCTTTTAAACATCAAGTATTTTAAAACGTTTTCAGTGTTTTTTGTTGTAAATTATCTTTAAAAAACGTCTTTCAAATAATATGTTCCTTTCAAGGCAACTGGTCCAGTCAAGGACACCATGTGGTCCATTTAAGGAAACAGGTTGCCTTGATTGGACCGAAACACAGCTCAAGATGTTTTAGTTATTTTTCATAAATCCTTGAATACTCTCTGTCCTTTGCTTATTAACAACATACTTGAGTAATCAGCCTATCATATGGCATAATTTCCTTTTAGAAATGCAGTAGCATTTATTCAGCAAACGTCAGTTTGTCTTAAGTGGTCCATTCATGGCAACTCTCCCCTATTGGCATAGTGTCAGACTGTTTAATAGTCAGGTGTGTATTCAATACTACAGGTGCGACAACTTCTCCTACGGTTGCTTATCAGTGCATGCAGTGTAACTAGAAGGGCGAGAGAAAGCTGAAACCGAAAATAAAAGCAGAGACCAGGAATAAAGCCGCACTTGCACTTGAAGGTACCAGGGCATAGCGCTTTCGGGAGCTTGCAGATTCATGAGTTAAGTTATGCAGACGCCAGCTAGTTAGTGCTTTATCATTTTATATGGCCAAATAGTTTGCCTCCAATTTGAAACGTTAGAAATTTTCAGATATAACCTACGTAGTTCAGGAAGTCAGCCAAGTGATTTGGAGAAAGATCGTTTCAAAGAACGATTTCCTTTAGCAATTTAAATCGCAATACAACGGATCTTCAGAGATAAAAGATCGAAGCAGGTGAGACGTTTTATACAAAATTATAAAAATATTATTAAACGCTCAAAACACGCAGAAAACCACTTTATTTAACACGTCGGTGGTAATAGAAGTTTGAAAACAGGATATAATGCTCCACTGGTTAATATATAATTAGGCCTATAGTTCCAACAGTTTTTATAACCTAAACGAAAGCGCTACCAAATAGCCTACAAGAGGATACAAGTCAACCTTTGTGCATTGTATAGATTATTACTGTTAGCTCGCCAAACTACAGATTAGCGACAAATGCATTTTTATAAATAGGCCTATTCAAATTTTTCATACACAATTGTCTCGAAAAAAATTAAATTCATGACCATTAAGTGTAGGCATAAATGTCTCCGATTCGCTTTAGTGAGGCGGATGCATTTTATGACCATCAGTCGTGGTCATAGTTTGAGAAAATTAGTAGGGAAAGTAAGGTCACACTTTGTAAAGTTTATCGCCATTCTAATAGGATCTGATCAAAGAGGTTCAACTGCCTCAGAACAATAATTTGATAAAATGTAAATGTACACATTTTCTAGAGTGACCTAAGGTCTCGACCCTACTCCTTTGTCAGTGAATTTCTTGGGCGAGGTCCTTCATTGCAGTTGCCCCTACAGGAAAAATAAACATTGATGAAATGGAGATAACTTGATCAATAGGCTTCAATAGACTCTGGAACCAGACGGAAGGTTTTTTTTATCGAATCGGGTTATTTGAGAACAATATGCTTGAACCGGGTAGACGAGAGAGAACAAGCTTGACTTCTGCTCAGTTCAAACATCAAGTCCGTGCACACACGATAGAAAACATTATGTACTCTGCTATGCTTAAATTGTTGACTTAACTTTTCTTTTGACTATTTGTTGATTTACTGCGTAGGGATGGATTCCTGTACGCAAACTTTGACTAGTTTACCCATGCCAATGCAAATATCCAACTGCAAGCTCTTTTATCTGGTAATATACATCTAGCGGGATTCCACCATTCGGGTGTGACTGTTGATCCCAAGTACCTGCACTGCTTATCTCTTACTAACGTACACTAAGACTAAGTTCATACATGTAATTTGACTACTTTGTTGTTATTTGTAATTGCTTTGCTTCTTGAGAACAATGATAATTGAAAAAATTGAGTTCTGAAAAAGAGGTTTAGAAGAAAGTTTTAATCTCGATCGTTGCATTTTAACAATCTCTAGTTTCTTATTCAGTCACTGAGTCACATTCTACACGTCGTGTGATACAATTTAAAGGAAACAATCATTCACAAAAAGCAATCTCAAAGAATCTCATTGCTGAACAAACGATACTAATCCACCAACAAACCTTCAAAATACTTTTGCAAAGAATACAAAAGACGATTCGCATAGGCATACTATTTCTTAAGTTAATAGCCATTCCGAATTGGCCGACAAACCTAAGTAAAATTTTCATAGGGCCTACTCCTCCTTTATTGAGTAACATATTCAGAGCCTACTTAAGTTGACTCCACCTCATTCTGATTTAATTCAATATATAAATGCAATACTGATATTGACATCCTTCGGAAGCTCAGAAGTGCACACGACCATACGATAGAACCTCAATGGGGCTGTGAGTGAAGGACGTGTTCAGGGTCGTTACATAGTAATTAAACGTCTGAGTGTTGGCTCGAACCCGTACTCTCCGCGTTACAGGCCGAGCGCTCTAACCATTAGGCCACCGCGCCACTAAGCGTTTGCAATTATTATACTTTTTCACGTTATCAATTATCGTAAGAATCACATTGAGAGTGAAAAACAACAATTCAATTTTCATCGCAGTATTTGTTAATCTTGTCTTATAGCTCTTCATAATAACTGAAGATGGCAGAAACGGGAGAAAAAGCTGAAGAACAACTTAGAGAAATAACAGAATGTCCAATCTGCATGAGTGCATTCACTGATCCAAGAATGTTGTCATGCATTCACACATTCTGTATTGAATGTCTGAAAAGCACATCAGAAGCGGCGCAGATGAAGCCAGGAGACAAGATGCCCTGTCCGTTGTGTCGGAAAGAGTTTATCATTCCAGAAGATGGAGTAAATGGTGTACAGAAAAACTTCTTCATGGAAAATCTCTTAGAGTTCAAGAATACTCTGCAGATAGGCAGTGCCACAACCATTTGCGATATGTGTAATGTCAGGAATGATGGAAAAACAGGACAAATACCAACAGCTACTATGAAATGTTTAGAATGCCAAGATTACTACTGTGATAGCTGCGTCAAAGTTCATCAATTTCAGAAGGTGACAAAAGATCACCAAATGGTAAATATTGAAAGTGATATGAAATCAGAAATGAAGCGAATAGTTTCTATGAAATCCTGCGTCAAACACATTCGTAAACCATTAGACTACTATTGCGCCGAATGTAAGAAAATCGTCTGCGTCTCGTGTTTTGTTGAAAGCCATAAGTTACACGATTGCAAAGATGTGACTACAGTCGATGAAGAATTTCGCCAAACGCTTGAAGAGAAAGCACGGAAGATTTCGACCTATGCAAATGAAATGCTGGTAATCAGAACCAATAAGGAGAAGAGAAAAACAGATTTCCTGACAGAAATAGTTGAGAAAGAAAAAGAGATTCATAAAAGAAATCAGGAACTTAAAGACATGATTGATCAACATACAAAATCGCTTCTGGGTGAGTTATCTGTGATAAAATCAAAGCATCTAATGGAATTGGAAACTGGAATGGAAGAAATTGACAGATATTGCACAATATTGAGAAGTTTCGAAGCATACTGTACTGAACTGATATCAAAAGGATCGGCCAGTGACATCTGCAGTTCGGTTGACGAATTAGTTATTAGAGCAGATGAATTAGAAAGAGATCACGAGGCATTCATTGGTCGTCCATGTCAGTTAATCGAAGTTACTTTTGAAACAACAGATTTAAGAGAAGTTTTACAGAAGTTCAACAACAACGTTGTGGCAAACATACGAGGTAATATTTTACCAAACAAATTTCTATGTTAATATTATTACGTAGAATACTTCTTTACACTAAAATTGGCCACTCAGCAATCTCTGTGATGCCGTTGAGGTCTGGTCATATCTAACAAAGAACCACGGATTAACGACATGGCTTTTGCTTAAAAGCATCCATTGGTTGATGCGTTACGCATTACTTTAGAGATTTTAATATTAATATTTATCAACTCATATGTAATTAATCTTGAAGTGGATATTTATTTCGTCTTATAAAGAATATTCTGTCGAAAATCATTGAAAGTCCTGAACAGTGTTTAATAGGGTTAAAAAGACATAATTAGACTATAACCACGTAATACAGGGCTTCAGTTTAGGGCCAAAATTGCAAACTTATGAAAGTGGGAATAGTGTAACAAGAGTCACAACGAAGCCGAGATGTGAACAGATTAGATTTTATTGGATTAGATTTAATTGAATTAGATGCTCTTCTCAGTTGCACAAATGACCTTCATTTCAAAACTACAGAAATAAAATATTCATCACTGTTATAAGCAGATTTTTGAATGCTCAATTCAACATCCAGCCACTAATAAATTACTTTCATTGCTTCAACAGAAGCCACTGCACAGTTTTATAACTGTGCAATTGTCGTGGGAATGGATGATGGTTTGACAATTACAAAGGACGTTATCAAAATAAATCTACGTCGGCCAAACGAAATCTCCACAGAAGAACACATCCCGACTAAAATGAAGATCGAAGCATTCGCCGCCGTTTACGGTAACACGATATACATTACAGGAGTAGGAGTCGATGCAGATGAAATCTGGAGATACAAACAGATTTCTGGTTGGATGAAATGCTCTTCTCTAGTTCAAGGTCGACGTAGACACAGCGCAGCGTTTATCGATGAGGTATTGTACATCTGTGGGGGATTTGTGGATTCTAATGAAGAAGTTCTAGACACCGTAGAAGCCTACAACGCAATCACAGACAAATGCGTTGCAGTTGGAAAATTGGTTCACTGTGTTCAGGACTCTGGCAACTGTGTTCCATTCACGGGTTCACTCTATATCTTTGGCGGTTCAGATGAAGATAACAAAGCGTTCAATCACGTTCAAGTGTACAACACAGAAGAAAACACATGCACTCTTTTTTCAAAACCTATGCCAAGAGCTTATTACTATATGCGAGCTGTACTTTGGGAGACATCTGTTATTTTACTTGGACCTTATACTTGTTTCATATTTAACTTTGAGACGGTTACTTGGCAAGAAAGAGAACAGTTCAAGACCGACGTTCTCCACTTTGGTTTGGTTCTTGAGGATGAACGAGCTGTCTGATATCCCTTACATTGTCTCCGTCCTTTCAATGATTTATCTAATTTACGTCACTATTTAGTGTAATCAGTTGAGAAATAAATAGCACAGTACAGGAAATAAAATTTAGAAAAGTTATTTGAATTTCTTAATTATCCAAAATGCGGAATGTAGTCTTTATACAAAGTAATCTCCTCCGATTGACTGATATTAAGCCTACTGATATTACTCCATATTAAGTTCTAGTATATAAGTCATAATTGTAAGTACGATTTTTAATTAAGTACCGGTACACTCTATGCTTACAAACTTTAGTTTTTAATTGTTTATGTCAGCATGGACCTATGTGGACTTATGTATACAAATTTAAATTTGTAAAGATTTCAATATTTTTAATTTCTCAATTACTTACTAAACCAAACTTATGAAAAGGAAAATAATTGTTGTAGATTAATGCTAGCCTACTTGGTGTTTACTAATAAAGTTATGTTATTTGCTGATTAAAATTAAATTGCGTAAAAAGGTTTTTAATTTTAAAATGCAGAAAAAGTCAAATTATTTTCGTTTTCCGTCTTTTTCTTTTTTTTCGTTTTTTAAAAAAACCGACCTCTTCCCACTTTTTTATTTTGTTTCTACCGTTTTTTACAACTATGATGGTGACTATAAAAATGACTAAATATAACGAACAGACACAGAGAGAAAATTCCAATAGATAGGTCCAGCAGCCGAAAAAGCTCGTTAACCAACAACCGTCGTAGTTTCAGGAATATCCAGAGAAAGGTAATCAGATTACCTCTGATTAGTGTGAGGGATAAGGAATGGTTCTGAAGACTGTGTAGAGTTACAGTTCATTGCTTCATAACCTGTGAGCTACAATTTAAAAGAGATTATTTGCCTCAGAGGAAGTATGTAGAGATAAAAGTTCTGGGGTTATATTAACCCTCAGACTACCAGAATGTTTTTGATACACTGAGTACCAGTGGGGTCAAAAATGACCCCAACACAATTTTTACAATAAGTTCTTTGTTTTTTACATTTTTATTTATTGCCATGAAAACAAATATTAGTAAAGTATTTGGAACATGATTAGGCTGTTGAAATGAATAAATGTTTAATTTAATATTTTCAGATTAGTGTTCAAAGTGTTCGAGTGTTCTATGTTCAAAACTAGTATTGACAATATCCGGTCATTACAGTTACTGTTTACAGTTTATGCAGGTATACTCGGCAAGAACGACATAATTGCGCTTACGTGTGGCACAGATTATATTCGACTTCTTATCATAATATTCTTATGATTTTGTCCACTTGTCAAATAAGTGCAAGTTGTTTAGGATATTGACTTTCTATTCTGCGCACCACATAGTCAAATCTAAATGCACATGATATTTTCTGGAACAGATTTCTAGTCATACTGTCGCTGAAACAACGTCTAAACTCTACATTTTTGCTGTACTGCTTCATTTCTTGGCTTGTCATATATATCACTCCATGTTTCACCATAGATGGCACTGCCTTCCTTATTTATCCACTTCCGTTTACTTTAGAATTGGGTTTCTCACAACTAGTTTGAACCTGTTAGCAGACTGTCAATATTTTTGGCAATAAATTTACTAAGTAAACAATATATAATAGTTTATTCTTGTTAAAATACATTTAAAATCAATGTTAGCTCAATAAAAATGTATTTTGTTATTTTTGCATATGTCAGAATTATTCAGTTTACACTGGGGTCAAAAATGACCCCACTGGTACTCAGTGTATAAATGGTATACCAGCGCCATCTGGTGATAGAAAATTTAAAATAAAACTTTGAATTTTGTACAAAACAGGAATACCTATAAAGTCATAAAATTTCATTGAGATATCTCTTATGGGGGGTGAGCAACACTAATGCAAACTACCTCTGGGGTCATTTTTGACCCCACTGATAGTCGGAGGGTTAAGTTTCTATCTTAAGTAACTGTATTATCATCCATCGCTATAGTCAAAGATTGTATGGTCATATTATGAAATAGACGCACACAGCAACATCAGCAATTTATACACTGTAGGCCTATGGTCCCTTCTTATAGTGAAAGGCATTTGGAGAAGAATATCTAATAATGTTTCATGATTTATACCAAATCTAATATTTTTGGCTCTTTCATAAGATATAATTACCCTATGTTTGTGGAAGAACGAGTCTCCATTTTGTCTCCTTTTTTAAGTTTAAGCGCAACCGTGTATGGCTTGTTCTGCCTTGTAACTCTTTCTCTGTCTACTATTATATTCTGGAGTTCCTCTGCCTCTCTTCTAGTCATCTGATCTGGATCAAAGTCATGAATTGCGCGCAGCTTAAGTTTTTCTGAAAGAAACATTTGCAAGACAAGAGATCTTAATGTATGCTAAAAACATTTCCGACTGGTACGACATTTAATCGAATTCGATAAATTTCAATCTAGGCCACACATCACTTTACCGGTTACTTAGTTATACGCTGCTACTGAATGAGATTTCGATAATTAATTTGGTTTTCTGGGTCAATTGCACTTTCGGTATTTTTTTCTCGCAGTTCATGTATGCAAAACCAAACAACATGAAACCCAACATTTTCCTTTTATTTTCAAAATTGCTTTTATTGTACAAAAAATGCACATGAAAATATAATATATTTCAAATCTAATATTTTTCCAATTTCATAGACTGGAACCCGAAACTGGTATTAATTTTGGCTTGATTAATACATCCCATTAGGCCTATGAGTATTTAAGCATCGGACAAGCTAACAATAATAATCAATGCGCTGACAATGAATTCAATAGATATGATGTTCATAATATTACAAGTGTTCTTTAACCACATGCAACAGTGTTTTGCAAACAAATAGTTCACGTTTATCAGTGACTAAAAACTCTACAGATAGGCAAACCTACACATTAAGTTGTATCATCTGAACTAGGTAGCCTAATACACAGCGTGCGCTTATGTGAATGATAATAATTATTATAATGACCTGTTGATGATGCTATCTGTTGTTTCTTTTGCAAATTCTTAGTCACTTCAGTGTCACGAGAATTTTTTCTCCTTAGACCCCGTCGACGGATATTTTCTTCTGAATATGAAAATAGGTAATTGTTGTTTGAACCAAACAATTTCTGAAACCCACCCATGTTCAATGCATTGCAGGAGATGCATCGCTCATACAAATAAAACAACGTTTTTCGTAATCTTTCAACGCACAGCTATGTGACATTGCACAGAAAAAGCGTAAAATCCATTCAAGACAAGGTTTCACGATACTATTAACCGTAAGTTCATTATGATTTCCTTTATTTTTGTTCAGTTGTCAACTTGATCTGAATTGGACTCTCTCTGTGGAGTCTGAGAAGCGTAGATAAAGAATGTAGGCCTACAAGAGATTTCTACAACGTTTTGGTTCCTGAACATTTGGTGATAGTGAGAGATAGCTTCGCGCTGAGCACAAATATAATTTCTGATTTACTGTCTCACGATAAATTAGCAGAAAAGTAAAAATTAAGTTTTGTTGAATTTTGGGTGTTTATTCACACAATGAAGCCAACATAAGGCATTGACTCAGCAGAATTAAAAGTGACTTTCGGCTGAGTGGCGCTTGTACTCAGCAGCTGATACTCCTCGTTTCAGTGTCCAAAAGCAGTTGGTCAGCATTGAAGGGTTCCAGTTGCCTTCATAGGCTCATACCCATCTTTCCATCGTCCTGTGCCGAACTATAGCACACTTTAGCGCGTTAAGTTCTGCGTAACAGTTTGGCGCTTTTAGTTCTGCTACGCCCAGCACAGTTTGGCGCCAATAAGTTTCATGAAGGCGGCAATTATTGATCGCTGCCGGTGTCGCGTAACAGAGTCTCCCCCCTAAAAGTCTCCCCCCGGAGACTCTATTTCGAAACAGATTCTCCCCCGGCGGATCTGTTTCAGTATAAATTCGCCCCCGGAGACTATATTCTGAAACAAAGTCTCCGGGGGGAGAAAATGTTTCATCCCCCGTTGAAATAAAGTCTCCCCCGGGGAGACTTTATTTCAATTTCAATTTTCATTTTCATACAATTTATTGTGCATAGTTTTAATCAACAATTATGCACTTATTGCCATAGTTGCCATTTTTAGGGAGCTAATAGTCCATATTTATTAATTTTAGCAAATAATAAGCATTATAGTGGAGTATTAAAAACAATTTTAACTAAATATCAGCAACAGAGAGATTTAAATGATTAAGCATTTATTGGACGAGTAGGCCTACGCATAGTCTTCATAAATAATTTCAAGTTAGCAGTGTTGTTCAGTAATTGAAATACATGCAATTGAATTACGTAATTGAATTACATGTTGTGTAATTGTAATTGTAATTTAATTACATTTTAAGTCGAGTGATTGTTATTGTATTTCAATTACAATATTGCATGTAATTTGAAATTGAATGAAGTGTAAATTACGAATTACTTCGATAACAGAGAAGATGCCAGCCTGCAGTGTTGACCCGGGTCACCCGTTTAGTTGAATAAACTGCTCTGAATCATGTTTGCATGGCAACGTAATTGTCAACATTATTCTTTCCTTACACCCCTCTTACAATCTTACAGCACACTTTGATAGACCGCAAGGGCAACGGCTAACCTTCATTATCAGGCTATCCATGCAGTCATGCACTCATTTTTAGATAGCTCACTGAGGCTGCCTGCAGAAAACAGAGCTTCCATCGTCAGCTCCAGTTGAGCGTCTCTTTAGCACTGCTGGATGAATTGACTCACTCACCCAGGTGCAATCAACTAAGTTCTCTAACAGACTATCATTTTGAAAAACCTTACTAAAAATCAAATAAACTCTAACTTGTTTTAATGGATCATAATTGTAAATCGTATTTTGGATACCTGGCAAACTTATAATACAATTGAATGTATATATTATTACAATTTACAGGCCATGTTTTGGATGTTTTAGTTTAAAAATAGAGTAGGGCCTAAATTAAAAATTATTGAAAAAATTCAAAATCATTTGCCAATATTAAAGGAATAATTGAAAAGTAATTGGTAATTAAATTACAATGAAAATGTAATTGTAATTCAATTACTTTCACAATCAAGTAATTGTAATTGTAATTCAATTACAATTACAAGCATGCAATTGCAATTATAATTCACTTAGAATGTAATTGATAAAACACTGCAAGTTAGGCAATCGACGAATGGTGATAGGGATGTTGTTCCATACCAAGGGTAGGCCTACCGAGGAGAAATTCGCTTATTTGTAGGATGTTGGGTGTTTATCTGGTCAATTAATTCGAAGGCCTTTGTGGCTAATCCCATACTTTAAGTTGGTAAATTATTTCGTATGGTCAATTTAAAATGGACGCTGGATTGATTGCAAAAATTGTAGGCTTACCCGTAAGTACAGTAGAAGCTGAATCCATGAGAATATATAATTGTTTAATTGATGAAAAATATTCCAGCCTTATCCATAATTTTGCACTGTTTCACAAAGTAGTACTTTTTAAAGCAACTTCTAGCCAATGTAGGCCTATACTAACTATAATACTGAATCCGTTAAGATCATCTAAGTCTAAGCAGAAAATTTAATGAACTTCAGCTACGAATAATTGTGTGTAATAAGTTTATTTAACGACGCCGTCATATCGACGATGATTGGCGTCTACGAATAATTTATGCTTTATTTTCTTTAATTGATATTGGCCTATCGACACTTAAATAGGTTTGATTTAGCTTCGCTTATTCAGTGGTTCTATGAATGCCTATAATCTTCATCAAAGAATGCCAGAAAAGCAAGGGCAAGCATAATAATTCCATGGTTCAACAAATGCTTCAGTAGTCTTTATCTCAAGCCTGTATACATATTACATAGGCCCTACTGGCTTCACGGACTACAATGCTTTATTTTCTTTAATTGATATCGGCCTATCGACACTAAATAGGTTTGATTTAGCTTCGCTTATTCAGTGGTTCTGTGAATGCTAACAATGATAAGCAACGAATATGCTAACCAGATCAATGGACGAATGGTATAGGCCTATTCCGCATCAAAAGATACACAGAAAATGAAGTGCAAGCTCATATCAGTTGATTAATACCAGTTGAAGGTTAGGCCTAATCTGCATCAAGAATCGCATAGAAGCCACGCGCTAGCTCGTATCAGGAAGTCAGTACAGGTATACCGTATTATAGTTATTCCAATGCATTGTTTCAGACTCCTTGTATAGCTAATAAGCTGGCCTGATATTATATCTGACGCTAATAATATTGAATGACCAATATCCAACACATTTTCAGTGGTAGATCCAAGTCATCTAACCCTAAAAGAATCAGCGGTAAGCTAATTAGCGTTAGCTGGCAAAAGGACTGCAGCATTAATTATTGAATGGGATAGGGATTACTGGTCACAGAATCGTTTCAGAAACTAGCACCAGTAAAATGCCTACTTGTGGTCAGAGCCATTTCCTTCATTAGGCTATAACAAACAATGTGTGTAATCTAGGCCTATCCATTGCGTTTTATTGACATAAGCGTCCGACATCCTAGTGGTGTTCTACATTTACTCTTATAAAACATTTATTTAATAATTTTCTTATTTCATTTCATGTTTTTCATGTCCAATTCAAATAGTAAAAACATCAGATTTTTTTACGAAAATGTACATATTAAATCACATTTAAAATTATATAGGAAAGCAACTGAAATATAAAGGGGGCGATTTTTTAGTAGGGGAGACTTTGTATCGTAGACGGGGAGATTCTATTTCAATGGGGGAGACTTTGTTTTGATACAGAGTCTCCGGGGGGAGACATTATTTCAGCCAGGGGGAGACTCTGTTTCGGGGGGAGACTTTATATCATGACACCGGCGACTCAGTTACGCGCCTGAAGCCGGCGACCGTATTGGTCAGAAAGCGCGCGCTCTTTGGACGGGAGCCGCTGCCTATATAAGAAACCTCGCCTGCATGCATCGAGCCAGAGATCCTGAGTGGCCGAGTGGGTTGGTGCCTGCTAGTCACGCCGGCGCCCCGGGTTCGCTTCCCGGTCGGGTCGGTTTATCAGAGATTAATTTCTCGGATCTTTACTGCGGGTGGCTCGGTCGCAATTTAAACGTGGAGTACGAGGTTGCTTTCTGCCTCCGACACTAATCATCTTCGATATGAAAGTGTCGTTAAGCCGAAACAATTTTTTATGCATCGAGCCCAGTCGATTTCTTGCCGTCGTCAGCGTTAGTCGATGCCAGCCGGCCTGCAGTTGAGTCGTGCTAGTGAGAAAGCCCGCCACGATTTTTGGCGCGAAAGAGTGACGCGAGCGACAGCGCTCTGTGTGGCTGAGTCTTAAGTAGTAAGCGAGAAGAAAAGGGAGAGAACATCAACCGCGTATCAACCTGAGGTTGTTGGTTCGACGCCTGCTACACTGCGCTCCGTGAGACGAAGACGTTCTACATTACCGGTGGCTTTGTTATGACTCTTCATCTTCGTGGTTTGGTAAAGGTCAGAAATACAGGGCGTTGTATTTGTATCTTATTTTTAATTCAAGCGCTAAGTAAGTAAGATTGTTTGTTTATCGCTAATGATGATCCTTGTGAGTTGTTAATTATTATAGGTGATTGATTTTAATGATTGGATATTGATGAACGTTGATTAGTGACATTGCACCGAACTGCTGGCGCTACATAATTGTTTCATTGATTGACAGTTTTGATAATTAAATACTACAATGGAACAAGAAATGTTTTCATTAAATGAATCTACAGATATGCGTAAAGTTCTTGACGTAGTATTAAACAGTCAACAAGAACAGGCCGCCATCTTGAAGTCATTAGTAAGTAAGATACAAAGCCTGGAAACCCGATCACGGTTTCACGAAAGTGCAGTTGTGGGAAAGAAGGACCCAGATACCCTGCGAGGTATTGGTCTGCCCACAGCAGAAGCCGCGGATATAGCGCCTGGCCATGGTACCCTGGTAAATAGTGATGTTGAAAGTGTAAACGCTTCTGTAGCGCCATCGCATAAGACTTTGCGCAGAAGCGCTAGACTCCGTGATAAAAACCTTAGAGTTTCATTACCTCTTACCGGTAAAACCGGCAGCATATTTATTGATACGCCAAGGGTTCGAACCCAGGATCAGAAGTCTGTTGAGAAAGAGATTTTCCCACAACTGCCCGACCCAAGCCTGGAGAGGAAGGGGGTCGCCACAGTCCCAATGCGAAACCTTCTACCGTGTGCGTCACCATCTGCACAAAGATTAGCATGGAAGAAGTCCAAGTGTGACAGGCCTCCAGAAAATGAATCTTCAACGACATCAAATCAATCAAAACTCTTTATTGAAGCCAAATCAAAACACATAACATTTCAACATAAAATATCAGGATTGGCCGCAAGAGGAGTCCCAAAAGGGATCAAGATCCCGCTAACTAGGGACACCTAGAACAACATTTCAGAAATCTGAATTAGCTAAATCCTTGATAAACAGTGCATGTTGCACTTCATGATTTTGCATGCTTGAAGTAAGTTTTCAACTAGCTGGACGTAATTTGTTGCCGCGAAAATTATCGACTCCAAGCGATTTATCTCTTTTGTCATTCATTGATTTGTGGACCAACAGATATCTTTCTTAATCTAGGCGTAAATAATTCTTGAAAATATCGCTTTGAAATATCGAAATCTTCTATCTTCCTTGTTCGCCGCTTTTATGAAATTTCTCATCAATCCGATTTTTATATGAAGAGGAGGCAAAAATAGCACTCTTATGATAACTGTTTATATGCAACACTTTTTCAGGAACCATACAAGTACAAAGCGGATAGTCCTGTTTACTGTTATCAGATTCTTTAGCACGACTTTCTCATTCGCAAAGTAAACAATAGTTCTTTGTATGTCCGAGGTTGAGTCCTAGTAGCAGTTCCGAGAGTTTTAGATCGCTACAGATGTTTCCAGTTGTAGAGGTTGTACTGTGCGTCTTTCATCAACCGGTACGTGTTTCGTATCTTTCTTTCATGTGTATTGCATAGGCGATTGGCATTGAAGAATGGACATTGCAGACAAAGTAATAATCCGTCAAGTGATCCTTTAGTTATCATCAAATCCTATGGACTGCCAACGACATTGCCTTCTGAGTACCTTTAACTTAAGCTCTAAGTAAACTGTCAGATCGGTAAACACATGTTGCACCGCGAATATGAGAAGTCGTGGAGCGAACTTTCTTTCTACTTTCTCAAAGTTCGTTCAGGGCTATATGTGACCCATCTGACCAAAACCAGGCTTATGTCGCAAAATGCACTACTGAGGTAAAGACCAAATGTGAAAAAAAGAATTTTTTTTCAATTTTTAGTTTTTGATACTAATTGATAAATAAATATGTTTTAAACACATTAAAATCAAAATTTGTGACAAATTTTAATTTTTAGTGGTATTTTAGATGATTTTGAAATAGCTATTGTTTTAGTTATTCGATGACTTTTCCTGATATTTGTCATTTTCCCGCCATTAATAGCCATGCGTGGCATAAGGCTAGCATAGCTAGCATAGTATGAATAGAAAGCCCATACTTCCCTCTAGCCTATCATGCAACCTTTATTCAATGTATTTCAAATCTAAACTAATCTGAGCGCTGGACATGGTTGCTAAGAAATTTTGCATTTGGAAATCATACAGAACTTTAAATGCATTTTTCTCGTAATCACAATAATTATTGAACAACTGACCCAGATCTGTTACTCATAACTTTCGTCAGGAACATGATATAACAATTATAAAGTTTGTGTCATTTTAAAGGAGAGAGATTACCCTTTAAAACGGTATATGACATTCAAATTGTAAAAAATGCGACTTAAGCCTTGTTTTGGTCAGATGGGTCACATTATATGTCCTATCTCATTCCGCAGCTGCATTCGCCTTAACTCAGAGCTACTTGTAAGATTCTTACTCTGTCCTAGTTTTTAATATTAGATTCAAACAACAGAACACCTACCGCTAGATTTTTATTTCAATATTATAAAGTGAAAACTATTACAACTGCTCTGACAGCAGCTGCTACATCAACCTTTCAAAGCTTTTAATTTCGCAGTTGAAACCTCTGACGCCGAATAAAACTATTAAAATACCAAACAAATATGATCTTTGCACCTTCATCCATCTGTCAATGTAATCGCATCGAATTTCACACCTGAACTTCACACATTGTATGTACGAAGTCAATGTACGCATATACATGTATTATCACATGCGCGGTGAAATGACGATATTTCCACAGCGCCCAACTGACATGTGCTACCAAATGAGCACAGGCGCATCGAGTTTCACAGCTCATTTCCGCACGTTGCGTCTCGTCCAAATATTGCATGATTAGGCCTATCAATTGAGCAGTAAGCACGTCTAACGCTATCACTTGCCAAGTCAAAAATTGTAAATACACATGTGTTATTCTTGATCATCAATTTTAGAAGCGAAGAAGAGCTCTTATGCTTTTAAAAAAACCTCAATAATGTTACGTCGTTGTGGAATAAGCGTACGTTCACACGCCACAAATGTAACGGATTGCCCCGCGGATGTTGTGACGTATATTATAAGAGACATTTCTGCTGTAACGAATTACGCTGTAGACAGTAACTACTATTGGTCAGGGTTTCAAGTGGTCTAAAGCCATTGAAGCTACAATTTCCACGATATTCAAGCTATTGACGTAATAACGATAGTCCATGAGTCAATGCTCCGTCAATGAATTCAATAGATATGACGTTCGTACTAAGTGTTCACTTATTACCTGCAACTGTGTTTTGCAAACTAATAGTTCACACCTTGGAAAGTGACTAGAAACTCTTCGGACTGACGAACCTGCATATTACGTTGCAACCTCTGAACCAGATAAAAACTGCACGAGACTATGGGAATGTGGATGAAAATTACCTGTTGTTGATGTCATCAGTGCTTTCTGTTGCAAATGCTCAGTCTCTTCAGTATCATCAGAAGGTCTTTTTAGACCCCGTTGACTGATTTCTTCTTCTGAATATAAGAATAGGCAATTATTAATTGAACAAATTATCATTGAAACCCATCCTTGTTCAATACATTGCATACCTTCCTGGTATTCCCTTTCTTTGATTTATCCTACCTCACTGACCGCACGCAGATGTTGTCCTTGGAGACTCCAGGACTGAGTGGGTAGGGGTTAAATTTGGCGTTCCCCAGGGCTCGGTGCTCTGTCCTATCCTTTATATTCTCTTTACTGCCGACCTCCCGCTTTTATTTTATAAACACAGGGCAAATGGCCATCTCCTAGCAGATGATGCCCAGGCTTTCCTTCATGGTCCACCCTCTGACCAACTATCACTATTCCTTTCTATTGATTGTCTTGTTTCTGATCTTCACTATTGGATGTCGACTAACCGACTCTGCCTAAATGCTACAAAGACTCAGTTGATCTGGTTTGGGACTAGACAACAGCTTTCCTAACTTGACTTTCAATTGCTGACTGAGAATTTGCCTGCTTACAAATACTCTTCTAGTGCCCGTCACCTGGGTGCCACGATTGACTCCTCCCTAACATTCACGGAGCACATATCTAACCTGACTCACTCCTGCTTCTTTCAACTGAGGCGTCTCAGAGCCATCAGACGATCGGTCTCTTCTTCTGTCTTTGCCACCATAGTACACGCGTTTATCTGTTCCTGATTAGACTACTGCAATTCACTTCTTATGGGCCTCCCAAAACAGCGTCTTTCCCCTTTCAATCGGTCTTAAATGCTTCAGCTAGGCTCATAGCTCGAGGCCTTCGCTTTTCGCATATCTCTACATAATTATATGCTTGATGTTTTGCGCTGGTTTCCTGTCACTGCGCGCAACCACTTTCTAGTCTCCAAGGCGCAGTATCTTTCTAGCTATATGCGAAAGCCGTTGTCTGCGACCTCATCTCGTTTCTTGCGCTTGATCTCTTTGTTCCTAGGACTAGGACTGCCTTGGCTCAACGCCGTGCATTTGCTGTGGTTGGCCACTCTACTTGGAATGACTTTCCTCTTCATTAAGGGCTAAACCAATTACTATAGGTTTTCCTCTTTAGTCTCTCGTTCTTAAAAGACGTTTCTTTTCCCCGGGGTTTTCGTGTTAAGAGCGCCTCTGAATAGTGTTGGAGAGGCGCTTTATAAATCTTTAGATACAATAGAGAACAATAAGATGCATCGCATCTCCAAGTGGAAAAAAATTCTTCGTAATTTGACGTCGAAGCGGAAACGTTAAATGCATTCAAGTAGTGCTAACCAGTTGTACATTATCACTCTATGTTTGTTTCCCGTGTCAACGTCATCATATAAAAACCTCTCTCTGAGGATTTTGTAAAGCGTACATAAAACTGGACAACAAATAATATTTAAAAAACGTTCCGATTCCTGAAACAATTTTGGTGAGTGCGATAAAAGATAGACAGCTTCGCGCATATTAACACATAAAATTTCAGATTTTTGCATCACGAGAAATCGGGAGAAACGTCAAATTTTTTCTGAATTTAGCGTGTTCAATTGCACAATGAAACCGACATAAAGAATTGACTCAACTTAGCTAAAAGTGACTTTCTGCTGAGTTTTGTTTGTAGCCTACTCAGCATCCGTTGTACTCAGATGCTCCTAGTTTCTGTGGTGAACAATAGTCCGTCAGAATTGATGGACTCCAATTGCTATGGTACCGGTTTGCCATAGTCGAAATGTGATACCTTTTACCATGTAAGTCATCGACTCCACCAAGTTAAGCATGGAAGACGTCGAAGTGTGAGTGAATCAACAGTAGGCCTACTTTGTATATCAGAAGTGCATTTCTAGTAGTGCCACAACTTTTAGATCAACACATACATGTATGTCCCCATTTTAGTCGTTACATGCATATGTTTCAGCAACAGTTACATGTTTTCGTTGGTTTATTTTATGCGTACTGCATAGCCAATAATAATGAATTGAAGGTAGGATATTATTGGCATTATGTAGTAAGAGGGTTTTCAGGAATAACAGTAACGAAAAAGTTAAAAAGACGCCTTTGCTGTGGGTCTTGCTCATAAATAAGCCGAGAGCAGTGTTATTTCTATTAACTGTAACTGTAACTGAAATAGCAAAATCACTGAAAAATGTCTTGCAGTTAACTGTAACTGTAACTGAAACTGAAAAATACAGAATAACTGAAACTGTAATAGTAACTGAAAAACGATAACTGTATAACTGAAAATAACAAAAGTTAACTGACAAATAAAACATGAGTGTTTTTCTTACTTACTTTTTCAATGGTAATCCTACTCCAGTCTACGGTCAGTTTTCTATGCTCATTTCACTTCTGGTTTCTTTTCAGTTTTCTATGCTAGTGTCACTTCTGGTTCGTTTTCAATTTTCTATTCCAGTTTGACTTCTGGTTCCTTTTCAGTATTCTATGTTCGTGTCACTTCCGGTTCCTTTTCCTTTCATTGTGTTGTCGTTGGCGCTAAACCGTAAATTCGTAGAACAATCCACGACGAGAGAATAATGTTTTAGCCAAGTAGTGGTCGAAAAGTAGAAAGTGGCGTGGAGAACATTTTGTTTACGAAGCCGCAGACGACAAAAGTCGATGTTGTGTTCATACCGTTGCTGACAAGGACGTTGAAAACCACGAGTGTGGCACGCTAATTGTCGGAACAGAGCAAGTGTTAATCTGGAACGTCGTGTTTTCCTTAAAGTAAACCGACAATATGCTAAATCGCATTGATTTGCTGCGTAAATATTTCTGGTAACCGTTCAAAATACTTGTGGTCAGTGTGTCATTAGTCATAACTTGTGAAAAAATAACTGATGCTATAACTGAAAAATAAAGAGAAATAACTTAAACTGTAACTGAAACATCAAAAAATAACTGAAACTGAAAAATCTGATTTCAGTTAACTGTAACTATAACTTTAACTGAAAAATCATAAATTAGATAACTTTAACTGTAACTGTAACTGAAAATCCATAACTGAAATAATATCAATATCATTGCAAAGCAGAGGTTATCAACCTTGAAGTACCTCCGTTTTTGACAAACTTAAGTCCTGACCAAGTCATTATTATAGTTCTGACTGCAATCATATGACCGGTTCAAAAATTAAAATTGAATAAATGTCGACGGGTATAAAATTGTGTTTCCACGTCTGACTCGTGCATTGTGGCATCTTTAATATTTACGCAGCAAATCTAAGTTCGATGTCTCTGTTGGCTTCAGTACTGGCAAATTGTCATCGACTGGCCGACTGACTGGAGACAGATTGGGGTATTAAGTTAAATCTCTTTCTTAATTTTAGCACAAAAATCCTAGACAATGTTCAGACAGAATTAACAATCCGTCAAATGATCCTTCTGTTTTCGGGACTGCAAATGGCATATGACTTGCGAGGACCTCTGATCAAAACTCTCAGATCTCTAGAAATTGTGAGAAACCCTGGTTTAAAATCTCTTTCTACTTTCTCAAAATTGACTCTGGTGCCTTCTTCCTTTGACTTTCAGCCTATCTTATTCTTGCCGTTGCATTAGCCTTAGCTCAAAACTACGCATAAGATTCTTACGCTTTCTTAGTTCTCAATATCAGATTTCACACAAGAGAACACAAAACTTAAGTATTTATGTATATATTATCGAAATCTGTTATTACTGACAGCAACTGCAACTAACATCTGACAGCAACAGTACTGACATCAACCATTATATAGATTGCAATGCTGCAGTTATGCCTTCTACGCCGACAGGAAATATAAAAAAATCAAGCATATCTACTGTGCACACTTCCGACTGTCACACCTTAATTTCACACCTCGTATGGACTAAGTCAATATACAATATAATAATATCAACCGCGTAGGGAAATTTCTAGATTTCTAATGCGCCCAACTAGCATCTGTTAGCACAGATAGTCACACTCATTGTCGCACCTTACTTCGCGTCCAAACTACACTGTGTCCACGATAAAGTAGAACACTAGACTTTGTGAAATATCTTGGTCAATTGTAGTATTATAGGTACTAAATTTGGTGCACATGAACGTCAGTCTATTCTATCTATACCCTGCAAAATTTATTACAACTGATGCAACGGTTACGAGGATATACCCTTCTGAAATTGGGTGGTTCAGATACCAAGTTACCGAACAGTAAAACGCATCGACAGATGCGTGCGCGGCTGATCATCCTGACTCAGCACCAGTTCTTCGACAGCATTGATATTTGTTTGCGTTCGTAACGCCCGATCTCGTGGTTTCCTTGCAAATGATCCGGTTGTGGCAATCTTTTTTAACAGCTTGCTGACACCAGCTAGGGACTAATTTTTCATTGGAAGTTCTGTAATGAGTCTCCTTGTGCCATACCCCTTCGTCTCTCTCACCTCCTTGATTAAAATCTTGTCATCTGCGCTGAAAACCATTTCTTTACAACCAACTACTGTTACGTAAAACAGGTCTCGTAATGTAACTGTTTCCGAAAATGACGCTTATTAACAACAGCGGTAGCCAGAAAAATAACGGAATTCTATGCGTTTTACTGTCCGGTAACTTGGTATCTGAACCACCCAATTTCATAGGGGTATATCCTCGTAACCGTTGCATCAATTGTAATAAAATGTGCAGGGTATAGATAGAATAGACTGACGTTCATGTGCACCAAATTTAGTACCTATAAAACTACAATTGACCAAGATATTTCGCAAAGTCTAGTGTTTTACTTTATCGTGGACACAGTGTAAGTCAATATTGCAAGATTATTAGTTGAATAAGTAAACACGTCTAACGTCTCTCAACAAATCCCTGCCTGCCACTGGCTAATCCAAAAGCGTGATCGCACTAGGGTTATCGCGATCACCAATTTTTATACGCTCATAATGGTGCGTGTTTGAAGCCGGAAATGTAATGGAATGAATCGCGGTTGTTATGACATTTTGTTGAGACATTTCTTCTAACGAACCGCGGTGGCGTAGGGATTGAAACGGTGTCCAGCCATTTGCGCGCAAGACGTTTGCGCGCCGTCGTTTGCGCGCAGTCATTTGCGCGCAACGTCATTTGCGCGTTGGACGTTTGCGCGCCGTCATTTGCGCGCCGTCACAATATGCAAACAAAAGAATCTACGAAATAACCACTTTAATCATATAAAAAAATCTGTATTGGTTTTCTACAAATAACTACTTTTATTTAGCTGTAAGTTCAGCAACCTATCAATGTTTTTCTACGAAATGACTACTTTAATTTAGCTCATCAAAAGCTTCTGCAACGTCTGCGACTGGAACAAAGTCCGCTAAATGACACTCTTGTATTTTTCTCCAGAGACTTTGGCCTAAATGGAAGAAGCACCCTGCTAACAGAGCCCCAGGGAAGACCGTCGCACATGCGTTTAAACTGGCTTTCTCGAAATCAGCCATGATGCTAGCAGGATTGAGACCCGGTTGAAGCTCAACAATTTTCCGCAGCACACGTTCGTAGCCATTCTCTGTTTTGTTCGGAAGCAACACGTAGACTAGCGGTTAGGCCGAGTTGTTAATCAGAGCATGGATACTGAACAACTGAGTGAAGAGGGTTGGGGATACTTTAAAGATACCGTCTATAAACCAGTGTTGATTTTCCTATAGAAGGAGCAGATTATCAGTTATTCCGAACATCAGAGTGCGACTTTCGTCTGCTTCGCCAGAATCCCACAAAAGAAAATCATTACCTCTTGTAGTTTTACGAAGAACCTCTGGAATAGCAATATCGTTGAGCGAAGTAACGTTGGAGTATGGTAGGTCCATTCTCTTTCTCTGTCGTAGGATCGCCCTCTGTGACGCAGCATACGATGGCAACATACTCGCTGCCTGCAACGAAACTCCAGCAGAGCTTTGCTGGATTATTTGCCTTGGTCTCTCAACCGTGTTCAATGCTCTTCGACGGATTTCTGTAACTACCTTCTTCGCTTCGTTGTCTTCCGGAGCTGGAGCATGGTTGTGGTCAGCGATCACAGTACATGCAGCTCCTGTTATCACTTTAATTCGACCTTTACAGTCACGCTTAAAGCATCTCCAGGATGCACTGCCGTCCGCATTAACTCGATCTCTCCTATATCGATATCCATCTGTTATGATATGTTCTTTTTCCCTCTTGGATTCAGTCGTCTCCATCGTTTAACAAGATATAAACAGCTATGGAATTTTCACGTTTATTTAACGACGCCGCCATATCGACGATGATTGGCGTGGAATTTTCACAAAGAACCTCTGGTATTTAAACCTTTCTCATATCATATACTGCACCAATACGAACTTTGATGTCGCCCTATATTAACCCTGGTCTTGAAATATTTCTAGCTTAGGATACGAATAAGATTACTATTAATAGTCATAGTTTAAGGACTTATAATGAATACACATCAACGCGCCTATATCGTACACATAAAACAGGAGTTCGCTGTTTCATTATACGAAGTGCAGAACAATAGGTTGAAAAACAATAGATTGACATATACTATAGGTTTATACGCAAAGAGGAACAGGAGTACACATCAAAGTGCCAGGTACAATATGCGAAATCAAAACCAGAACAATAGGTTGAAAAACAATAGATTGATATATACTATAGGTTTATACGCGAAGAGGAACAGGAGTACACATCAAAGTGCGAATAAAATAGGCCGACCCATCATACAGGAGTTCGCTGTTTGATCATACGAAGATGGCAGACATAATAGTACAAGTCAATCCAAACGTCACGCGCGCAAATGACGGGAATTTCTTGCTGCGCTCAACCGACTGCGCGCAAATGACGGCGCGCAAACGACGGCGCGCAAACGTCCTGCGCGCAAACGACAGGGCGCCGATTGAAACTGTGGCGGCGGTCAATGTGTTAGGAAATTGAGTGTTGTTACAGCTTATATAATTATCGTACGAGTAATTTATTCTTTATTTTTCAGATTGAAAACAATCATTCAAAACAGGTTAGGCCTATAGCAGATCAGAATGACTCGTCATCAGAAATGATGAATTTTTAGCATCAAGGTTCAGTGCATTCATAAAACTGAATGCATCTTTTTCAAAGCCTTTCGAAGTGTAACGTGTCTTAAAATGCACATTATGCTGCATCTGTAGGTAATTTCTCTTAGCCTGATTGTAAGTAAGTAGTAACTAAAATAAAAATCCAGTAACTATAACTGTAACTATAACAAAAAAATTATACGAACTTTAACTGTAACTGTGACTAAAATAAAATCTAATAAGGAGAATCACACTGTTATTCACAAGCACTACTTCCTGTAAAAGTGGTTGTCAAGTGATGTCTAGGCAGGAACCAAGTCCAGTCAGCAAATAGGAAGAAAAGAAAGCAGATGAGCTCCTTAGGCTGGCTTCTTAAAGGACGAGAATGGATTGGGTGGATAAGGGTAGAAATTTAGTCGGTTTTTATCACAGCTGACTCGCAAGAGGAAGTTCTTTGCAGATGTTATGTCAACAACTGTATTACAGCTAAACTTCATCGTCTTTGAGGCAGAGTCAAACTCTAAGAAAAATGCTGATCAGGGTCAGATCATGGCTGTCAGTCAGTTGCTCATAAAGTGATCACAGATAAACAAAAAAGGTCACACAGTTGAACTGGAGAAACCCAATTCTTAAGTGTTTCCAGAATGTGGAGCATCTCTAAGCACATAAGTATACGTATTTCGTCTGATTCGTCTATAGCGCGATACCGTGACACTTAATACCATGACACTTAATACCATGACACTTAATACCGGACAAGAAATCCCGACGACAATTAATCCCATGACAATTAATGATACAGACTTTAAATACCTGTCTATATTGCGGACATGATTTGATATAGCTCAAGTGACATGTGTGTATGGTTTTTGTGAGAAATTTAGAAGATTTACATTAATATCCCACAGTCATTATTATAATTATAAGCTGTAAGAACATTCAATTTCTTAAATGTAGGTCATATTAATACGTGTAGTTAATACCTGTACACAATAGTACGACTATTTATACGACTATGGTTGTCCCTATATATAAAGGTGCGTCACACGGTAATAAAGGTGCGTTCTGGTTTTTAAACCGGCTAAACTAAATTTAGTTATATTCAATTTTCAGTGACATGAAGTGTGGCTACACACCGACTTCGGCGACGCAGAGACTACGGCCTAGCGTTGTTCAACACCCTCTTGTGGATCCAGCATGCCGCATCAATCGACGGCATTACAATAACGTTGTTGACGGATGGTACCAAGGGCTCCAGTCGCTCTTTCATCACCCGACGATGTGGATTTTCCTGACCGGCATCAAGATACGAACAAGCAGAAACTTTACTACTACAAGCTGCGACCGGTGTCCTTAATTCCCCCCAGAAATCTAGTCAAGGCTGCAGAAACGAGTGGAAGGAGCGGTGGCGGCTTACGGTAAAACCGAAATCCTGTTGTCCATTCGTGCAATGTATTTTCTATCTCACTCGTAACGTTCATAAGGAACCTAATTAAACGTCAATAGTGAATTTTGCTGTTCTATTGGTTTCAGAGAATTTTACTGAAATAAAACCTTATTAAATATCGGGGTACCAAATCTCGTTTGATTATTATGTCGTTCAAAAAAATGTCGTAGGGATTAAGTGTGATCGGGATTATTTGTCAGGAATTAAACGTTGTGGTATACTAAGTATCGCGGTACTAGATGTAACCGAGCATATAAAGTACATTTTAAGTGCATTACAACGGTTTTGAAGCATGACTATATCGATAGTCCAAAAAAGTGCGACTACAAGGCAGAGCTGAGACGAGGGTTAAGCCTGTATGATTGAAACGTCCATATTTCGTAATGGAATATAAATATTAAAACATCAATTATCAATTATCATCACCCGACGATGCGGATTTTCCTGACCGGCATCATGCAAGATACGAGCATGCAGAAACTTTACTACTACAAGCTGCGACTGGTGTCTTTCATTCCCCAAAATAAAGATTATAAACATCAGTTGGATCCAACCGCCTTTGGGAAAGACCATAATGCATAACACACAAGCAAACAGAGCGAGAGGTACCGAGATCGAGTCCCGTTGGCGGACATGCTTTGTAGGCTGCTATTAGGCTAGCGCCGTGTATTGCAGGCTTTCTGATCTGTTAGTAGTTAAGATTTATGTCTTCTGTCATTTGTGTTCTTGTGAATTGTTTCAATTGCATAACTGTACATTGTAACCGGTTGCGTCTGTCAACCGGATTGTTTCAATAAAAAAATTATTATTATTATTATTATTATTATTATTATTATTATTATTATTATTATTATTATTATTATTATTATTTCATGCACGCGAAAGCATAGTCAATTAATCCAGATTACCTTCAGCTTCTGATGTTGCTTGCGATGTCATGGCTTCTATCATCTACAAAACATGAAAAAATAAACTTGGCTTTCAATATCCTGAAATTGAAAGCCATGCTCAAGTACCTTTGAACATAAATAATCTAAGCAGTAGTCCATAAATTATGTATGTAATTGAATCTTTTTGGCATTAATCGCTGAAGTTCTGGCTGTGTGTCTCAGAACATTATGCACGTGAAAACAGTATATTGGATCCAACCGCCTTTGGGAAAGACCATAATGGGCAAGATCGCTGCTGCATTTGTGGTGTAGTGTCGATCACTGGTCACTCGAACGACATCTGGCGGTTCTGTAATGACGTGTCATTGTTTCAGGGTAGCGCATGCAAATCATAGAATCCATACTTTGCAGCGGAGGATTACCTGCGCTATGCGACTAAGAAACAGTGATGGCAGTAATTTAATTGATATAATTGAAATTACGTAATTTGAATTACAATTGTAATTGGTATTATTTGTTGCTCTGATCGATGTAATTTGTAATTTGCAATTGAATTACATTTGTTCATGTAATTTGTAATTTCAAATTACATCTTTAAAATCAAATTACTTTGAAAAGAAAATAGAACCAGAGATTCCATAACCAGAGCAGTTTGGAAAGTATCTTTTTCTTATCTTGGTCACCATCACTATAGTATCTCTGGAATGAACGATAGCAACATTGAACTCTGAATGCTTTCACAAAATTGGAGCCATTGTCAGAAATTATGGCTACAATTTTGTCATGTGTCAGACAGAGTTCATAATGTATTATATATGAGTGATCCAACAAAAGGTCTGCAGGCATCGGAGCGTCGCTCAAATGTACGTGCATCGATTCAGTGACAGGTTACTCCAATGTAGGCACAACTTCTGTGTTTAGTAGACCACACAATCATCTGCAATCGTGCTGACAAATTGTTTAGATAAAATAATCTTCATTTAATAATTGCTCTCGTTTGATTCTTTACTCAGTCTAATGCATCACCAACTCGTCGACCTAACGTATGTCGGACCATGACTGTGGCATCTAAGTTGAAACCAGTTACAAGGTCTTCAAATTCTGGTTGCTCAGCGATTGACAATTAGTGTGTCAACCTTACTCTGAGTTTATCTCATTTTTGACACTGTTGATTAGAAAAAACATGCTTTAAAAACTGAATTATTTTTAAAGTAATTTGTAATTTGTAATTCAATTACATTTTCCCAAATAATTTTAAATTTTTAATTCAATTACATTTAACTGTGTAATTTCACCTTCCCTGTCAAGAAACCCTCAGTTGTCCACCCTCTGATACGTCAACACAATGTCACCTGGATTGCTTTGAAAAAGTAAATGGCGGATAAATAAAATTTTTAAAAGATTTTCTCCATAAAAATAGTGCGCACTTCAACTTAACCCCAAAACAACAAAGCTCTTATTTTGATTTCGATGATGAGTTGCTGCCTTTCGTTGTGCAGCCCTGAAATTCATCGTTGGCCGAAGTGGTTCTACCAGCATCTTAAAATTTTACCCTCTGCGAAGTTTACCCTCTGACTCTCTACAAAAGCCTGCATTTTTGGAAGCAGTAATCACAGCTGGTTAACGTCACAGAGTGGGGATTAGACTTTGAGATAAGTATGTTGCACAAGATTTCGTGTTCTAAGATTTCAGTGCAAGACGTTGGCTAATGAACTTATCCGATATCATGCGCCGGAAAGAAACTTATCACTCAAGTAAAACTCTCTTCACACATCTACACCGTGTCTCAAAATAAACTGTGCAAAATTGTTTCTGTCAGAACTTCGTCAAATTTCCACCAATTATAATAATTTTTGGTAGGTAAATGGCAAAATTGCTGAAATTTTATTCTATACATCAATTTTCCACCTCACATGACTCATGTCACCGCAGTACCTTGTTAAACACAATTTTGCACAGTTTATTTTGAGGCACGGTGAGGTAGTGTATGTACAAAATCTCTCTAAATTCGAATTACTATAAAAACTGTTTAGCCTTACCGTTTCCCCCTCCGCCTGATCATCTGATGGCATATCTGAAAGTAGTTTTAAACAATTTATTACAAATGGATAACCCTATTCTTGTTGCTTAGGGCCTATTAATAAAATACAAAATTATGGGTAAAAGTGCATTTTCGCGTATTTATTGAAAGTGGAGGTAGGCTTGTATTTTAGCGTACTTAATTATTTCAATGATTTTCATGATAACTGTAATGGATCCAGCTTCCATTTAAGGAATATTCTTTTCATCAATCCCACTTCTATTTAGCAAGAATGTTTTTCGTCAATCCAACTTGTATTAGACCAACGCTGACTTACCTTACAATGGTGACTCATTTGCGACGCTAAACCGCCCGCTTTTTCTTCAGTCCAGCTTATCTTTGAGTAAGTAACTAGTTTCATCAATCCAACTTCCATTTCGGCAAACAATTATTTTATATCAATCCAGCTTACTTTTATGCAGATACATAAGAGTAATAATAAAATACGCTAAAATGCTCGGCCGCAAACATCATGAGTTAAATACGCTAAAAAGCACTTTTACCAAATTATGTGTATTATTCGTATTTTGGCCTTTAAGGTTTTTCAAAAAGTTGCAGGAAACAGCTACCAACCTTGCCCAATCAAAAGGGTTTCTGGCATGAGTAGAAAAGTACTGCTTATTACTTCCTATCAATAGTCTGCTCAAGATCTTTGCCTTATTAGCCAAGAATACATAGGCCTAATGGCTGGAGAGTTTTCAAGCAATTCTCCGAGAAAATTTATGAGAAAGAGGTACAGTAGGTTAAAATTTCAAATTTGAGTTCTTGAAACGCAGCACTGATGTCAAATCGGACGAAGAAGCCAAACTTAATCCACCATCCAGGATAGGAATAAAGGCCTTGCAAGCACTAAATGGGGATTGTAAATATGTAACTCTTCTCTCTTGGCCATAGAATTATTCCAGAGCGCCTTGAAAAGTCGTTCGATGTTGTGGATCGTGCTCTGTGGTGGTAGCGCTCATTCCTCTCTAGGCATAGGACCTATTCAAGCGTTGATTGCTTGTTATGCCCAGTTTTCGTAATTGTAATCGCAAACTTAAATTTCGAGACCCGCCACATAAAAACTCGGACTATTTGGGCGTCTTGTTCGAGTTCTTTGCTCAGCTTCTCATCACATTGGACATATAATAGCTCAAGATGCCTCTGTTTCTGCTTACCTGCGTGATATTTTGCATTGGCTTCCTGCTTCTCAGCTTATCTCTTACAGTGTTGCGACGCATGTTTGGTGGTGTCTTTATGGCAGAGCTCCTTCTTACCCGCGTGACGTCTGTTGTCCTGTAGGCTATCTGACCTTGAGGCCCGTAGAAGTCTACGCACTTCGGTCTGGGAAAGCCCCAGAGTACGTTTCTTGAAAGTGTGCTGTATAAGTTCTCGGAATGAATGAAGGAAGGCTAAGCGCAGGCAGGGCAAAAGGAGATCCAAGTCCAGTAGGCAAAGAGACTAAAGAGAGGAGGCAGAGGAGCTGCTAAGGGGGGTTTCATTTCGTTTAGATCGAGATTGAAGGGCGAAGGATCAGATGAATAAGGGTAGGAAATTTTGGTGAGGTGTGACTTCTATTTTGAGTTTCAAGGTGGGTTTCATTTAGTTTAAATCGAAGGATCACATGAATCTGGGTAGGAAATCTTGATGAGATGAGACTTCGATTTGAACAGAAAGGCTGAGCGATGACAGAGGATGTTGAGGAAGATGATGGTGGGTGGGTGACAATACTGACGATTGACGAAGGAACCAAGCATTTGAGGTATTCAGACAGAGGATCGTTCAAGAATTAATATGCTGATTCATTTTTCTTATTTTTATGCTTTGAACGAGGGACTTATTAAGATTACTCAGTTTATTAATGTGATTATGATTTCTATGCGTTACAATGAATAGAAACCAACAATATACAGCGAATACATAATTATTAATTGAATTGAAAACAGGTACTGACCATTGAAATACGTTCGCATCTTCTGGAACTCTTCAGTGGATGTTGTTAATGATGCCACTGCAATTTTCTGTGATCGATTCAATAAGCTATTGAAGCACAGTTCAACGGAATCCTTGAGTTGTCCTGAGGTCAGCGACTCGTGTAGTTCTTGTAATTCTTCGATGGTCTTACAGTAGATGTAAAGAACAATGCTTTGGCCAGTCTTAGCTGCAATTACTTTTGGAACAAGTTGAAGTATTCTACTTCTTTGATCAACTGATTTGTCGATGAGAATGTCTGCCATCATTGTCGCAATTTCGTTTTCGGCCTCGTCGACGTTCTCTCCATCCAGATTAGCATGAACTCTTACCACAACTACAAATAATCATAAACAGATTATGCCATTGACTGCGCGATAATGAATTTCCTCTGGGCTCTAAGGCTGGAAGCCGCCATGTTCTTTAGGAGACGCTATAATTATGAAAAACACAGCACAAAATATTCAGGTGAGCATTGACATGATAAAATTGCCTTCAAATCTGGCTCAATGCTTGCTAATGAGTTATTTTATTTGATTGAAGGTTGTAGCTGACAGACTAAACTGTCTGTGATTTTTTTACTCCTTGTCAGGGCCGTTGATAAGGTTTTGCGAAGGTGGGTGCAAAAAGTTACCACAGGGGCCCGTATCGGTCGAGCGGCCGTTTGTTTGCTGTTAGTTTTTTTTATATATTCCATTTATTCCTTAGTTATAATCCTTATACTCATTACTCACTATATAGTAAGTGGCGGCCACTGACTGTTTGAGAGTAAGGGGCGCGGTGGTGTACGGGTATGTTCGGTGCCTTGCAGCCGGAAGGTTGCGGGTTCGAATCCACCTCAAGCCGCCGCGTAGGGACCCTGGGCAAGTCCATCACTCGCAATTCCTCATGCGCTTCGGCGTGAAACTCTGATTCAGTGTCCGCGCTGTTAGTCGGGAGCGCCTCTGAGTAGAAATCTTGAAGGGGCGCTATAACAAGTGCTCACACAAACAAAGTGTAGACCTAAATAGAACACTTCAGCACTACATAACAACAATTTGTCAATCTGATAAATCTCAAATATATAATTAATTCTTTAAAGCTGCAGCCTTCAGCAAATGAGCAAATGTTATAGGCCAAAATATAGGCGACGTCCGTTTTCATCTCTCACGGTCACACAGTTTTGGTTATATCCAGCAAATGTATGCTAAACAGTGCAAATCCCACGTCTAAATGTTTGTGATATGAAAGCTTCAACAACTTGGTCCAGTTGCAAATCGATTACACTGTATTGCTGAGTCAATGAGCTTCCGAGTTTTACTCGCCTGTCTTTTCTGCGATCAAGATTTGTTTATATGAGTTACTCATAATTTCAACGCTGCTAACGCATCCGAATATAATTGAATTTTCAAACTTAATATTATTTATATACACACCGTAAAGTGTAACGTTTTAACTTTTAAGCATTGCAAACGTCAAAAGCCCTGCTCCTGGGCTTTACGATGTGGTGAGGGTGACCACGATGGTTCGCTTACCTTATGTTGCTCCGGCATGGTGGGCTTTGCCAGCCAGAGGGAGAAGGGAATGCTACAGTCTGTAATTAATAGATTGATCCGTCTCGATACCTCCCAAGTGATAGCCCAGCCTTTGAACAACTATGCCTTAAAACCGACACCTGCCTGTTTTCGGCGGTCCTGGGTAACCCGGGCCATGTTCTCCATAGGTTTCTCCCTCCTATTCCATTCGACCCATCACATGACCGTGTTTTATCATTAGCTGACCATAACACGAAGGATCGTGTACTGTTGGAATGTTTTATTCTTATTGACTATTGATTGCTTATTGTATTGTATATTGTATTGTATTGTATTTGAACACTTGTTATAGCGCCCCTACCAGATTGCCTATTCAGAGGCGCTCCCGACTACTGCGCGGACGCTGAATCGGAGTTTCACGCCGAAGCGCATGAGCAATTGCGAGTGAAGGACTTGCCCAGGGTCCCTACGCGGCGGCTTTGAGGTGGATTCGAACCCGCAACCCTACAGCTGCACTGCAGCTGTAGGCACCGAACATACCCCTCTACCACCGCGCCCCAGTTGTATTGTGCTGTGTTGTATTGTATTGTACTCCACGTTTATATTGCGACCGAGCCACCCGCAGTAAAGATCCGAGAAATTAATCTCTGATAAACCGACCGACCGGGAATCGAACCCGGGCCGCCGACGTGACGAGCGGGCTACCAACCCACTCCGCCACTCAGGATCCTTATTATAGATTATGTATATATCCTATACACCGTGTAAATAAGCATTAGTAAGCAGAGTGAATTAAATCAATATAATCATTAGTGCTTCCTTAGACTTTTTGATTTAACATAAATTTAAAGTGAGACAGAGACTTGCATCAGACGTTTAGCAAATAGCAACAAAACTTGGCTCAGAGGCCTGTGGCGGCTCAGGGACTCGCGATGCACCGCACCGTTTGCACCAGTCCTGTGTTTAAAACGGCCCTGCTCCTTGTACCTTACTTCCCAGTCCGTCTATCTGTCCACAAAAAGGACTTCACACAGAACTAGCTTTCACACTGTATGCTACTCCTCTTGTTGCCCTGATTGTTGATCGTTCACTTATTATCATTATCAACTGCGGTGTGTCCTTGTTTGGAACGTTACCATGTCCAAAACACTTTGCCAACTGTCTCCATCGGTGGTCCATTGGTTAGAGCGCTCGGCCAGTAACGCGGAGTACGGGTTCGATCCTCGCCCGAGACGGTTACTGTGTAGGGACCTTGAGCAAGTTCTTCGCGCACAATTGGTCTGCAATGTATCTGCGCCCTTGTGCAGTGTGCAGTTGTATAATGCAGTTGTATTGTATTATATAGCACCTAGTCACACCCATATCAATGGTAGAATATGTATATCAAAATGCAGTTGCATTGTATTGTACCGGGGTATTGCATTGTATTATTCTGATCTCTTCACAGAACAATATACGTTTGGAAATTCAAAGAGCGTTGGTCAGACTCCACCTTTCGTGTTCTTGTTTGACTGTGGCGTTGATCTTGTCACTTCCAACCTCTTGAGGCCTGTGCCCACAATGTGGGCTTGATAACACTGAACATGCATATACCACATGAAAATCCTCTCAATTTCGCATTCATAGATCGCATAGCTCTGGATTGGTTCTATAGGCTGTCAACTTATCTTTTGTGCTCATATCCCACCCTCGTCTATCGTGTCTGTCCTCTTTGCTAATTATATTATATCGTTGAGGTCAAAGGTAAGGAATCATCTGTTTCTAGTAGCTTCTGATTAACAAATACTGCACTCGCTCTTCGTAGCCCCTGTCCCTACCAGTCCAACTGGCCTACAACTGAGCATGCAGTAATAATAATAAATAGGCTGATGATGATGACAATGGCAGTATCAGTAGCAGTAGTACTAGCTGTAGCTGTTGTTGTAGTGGTAATAGCAGCAGTAGTAGCAGCAGTAGTAGTAGTAGTAGTAGTAGTAGTAGTAGTAGTAGTAGTAGTAGTAGTAGTAGTAGTAGCAGCAGCAGCAGCAGCAGCAGCAGCAGCAGCAGCAGCAGCAGCAGCAGCAGCAGCAGCAGCAGCAGCAGTTAAAGTAGTAGTAATAATAATAACTCGTGGAACCTGTCACATAGCCCCTGTCCCTGCCAGGCCAACAGGCTTAGAACTCAGCATGTAGTAACAATGATAAACAGGCTGTAGATGATGATAGTAGCAGCAGCAGTAGTAGTTGTAGTTGTTGTGGTGGTGGTGGTAATAGCAGCAGCTGCAGTATTATAGTAGCAGTAGTAGTAATAGTAGCAGCAGAAGTTAATGTAGTTGTAATAATAATAGGCAGTCAACTTGTGGAACCTGTCACATGCAACTGTTGTTCTTTTCCAATTATATTGTACATTTTATCTCCCTGGTCTACATTCTGTCACCAAGAACGCTAAGTAACTGCTAGTAGTATGTTGCAGACCCGGTCAGGCCCATTGTTCGTCTACATTCTCTATTATATGTGACGGTCACATTGTAACCCCAAAACTTCACGTCGGTACGGGTAAAACCGGGTATACCCGTACCCGTGATTACCCTATACCCGTACCCGACCCGACCCGTGAAATGCGTACCCGACCCGTACCCGATCCGCGGGTACGGGTCGGGTACGGTAAACCCGCGGGTACGGGTATACCCGCAGTCCCCTATTAAGCCTATGCGATATGCATCGAAGCGACCATCGACTGGGCAATGATGCATTAAAATAACGGCGTTATTAAAGTCTCCGGCTTATATAAGAATTGCCTTTTTAATCTCGGAGTTTAGAAATTTAATTATGTAATGATTGGAGTTGATACATTTTTAATAATAAAATGCTATAGCCAATATTTCGTTGTCTCAAGGGAGCATTCGAGAGAAACTTTATTGTTTTGAAGACTTGTTTAGTTGCGAAGATCGATCTGGAAATAACTCCAGAGCGACAAATTCATGTCCCAAATATCTCTGACTAGATAGTAGACTGATATCAGTTTTACAAGTGTTATGATTGAAGTAGGAGATGGAAGAAGAGAAATAGGTGGCTCTGACGATACACTATTATGTAGTTTGCCTGATGAAGTATGTCAAACTGGTCGAATTTGTCAAGTGTGTAATATGGGTTTACAAAAGAATGACACGCTGTCATGCAAATACACTTGTGGAAAGATTGTACTGAATAGGTGGTTGTTTTGCCAAGAAACAATGTTTGGAAATATTCAGTGGCAAAATCTATTTTAAAATATTTTGTTTGCTGAGTTGCAAACGGAACTTCGAATAATTGTCAAGTCCTTCATTAGACATCCGAACCTGTCAGATTGAAGAAATAACGGTGACGCAGTTCATTATTGGCATTGTTGTTCTGCTATGAAAACTGTCAAAACACTGATGACGTTGGACAGTAATCTTACATTCCAATTCCACTTAACAAACCTTTGCAATTCTTGTTTCCACCACATCAGGGCAATACGTCACATAGCGTCTGCTCTAACCAATGACATATAACAGAACGTAGCCTGTCCTCTCGTCTGCTCTCGCCTTGATTATACCAACTCGGTGCTGGCATGTATGTCAGGTCTTGAAGTCAACAGGTTGCAAAGCATCCAAGATTCTCTGGCTCGCGTTGTGTTGCAATCACCTTAACCTCGCTCGGCCAGCTGCATTGGCTTCCTATTGATTTCAGAATAATCGTAATCGTAAACTCGGAACTTCTACAGCGCCCACAAAAGCGAAGTCGCGGGAACCAACTTATTCACAGGCGCTCAATAAAATCAAAATCGATAGGCAGGGGTCAAAATCCAGAGAGTCATGCAGGCAGACAGACAGGCGGCTAAGGTGGATGGTGTTTGGTGTTCAGACGGCGAGGTAGGCAGGGAGAAGTGTTGGATTCAGGATAGGATTTGTCAAAAAGCAGTGTTTTCAGTTTCGAGTGAAAGACCTGTGGAGAGATAGCGAGAGGTGGAGTTTTGGTGACTTCGTAGGATGGGTCAGATATTTGTCGTAGTGCTGGCGGAAGTTTGTTCCAAAGAGGTGAAACAGCTATGGCTATGGAGCGATTGGAAAATTTTAATGATGAGGTGACGGAAGGGCGGAGCAGTGTTAGGGAGGAGGAGGAGCGGGTTGGACGAAGTGGCTGGATCGTGAACAACTGACGGAGATAGGAGGGGTGGGAGGTTTGAAGTGAGTTGTAGGTGAGTGAGATGATTTTGTATTCTATTCGTTCAGGAATTTTGAGCCAGTGGAGTGATTCGAGGACAGGAGTGATGTGATGGTATTTGGGGGTTTTGGTGACAGCACGGGCTAGGGCATTCTGAATTGCTTAGGCGGTTTATTTGAGTGATATCTATGTTTAGGAAAAGAGAATTGCAGTAGTCTAATTTAGCGTGAACTATAGATGTAGCTATTGTGGATGCAGTTTTGAAGTCAAGCATAGGGCGGATTCTACGGAGGTCACGGATATGCATGAAGCAAGAGCGAGAAAGATGGGTGATGTGATCGGCGAAGCTGAGGTTTTGGTCAAAAATCACACCAAGGTTGCGGACAGGAGAATTTGCAGTGAATGTGTGGGGAGGTGCAGAGTCAAGGTTGATGGAAATAGATGGATCTGGGATTTTCTTAAGTTGCTCACGGAGGCCTATGAGTATAAATTCAGTTTTTGATGGGTTCAGGCACAAGAGATTTGATGTCATCCAGGAAGAGATTTGGGTAACTACATGGAGAAGATGATCTATGGAGTCGGAGAAGCTGCTTGGAGAGAATGAGATGAATAATTGGGTGTCGTCAGCGTATAGGTGATGGTCAACCGAGAATGCTTTGATGAGTGAGCTGAGTGGAGTAGTGTAAAGGATGAACAATAGGGGCCCGAGAACAGAACCTTGCGGAGTACCACTGGTGAGAGGACATGCTTGGGATGTGGTTTTGGATGTTTTAACGGAGAAAGAGCGGAAAGACAGATTGGACTGAATCCAGAGGAGAGCAGTGTCAGTAAAACCGAACCAGGGAGACAGTCTTTGGAGTAATATGTTGTGGTCGATGGTGTCAAAGGCTGCAGAAATGTCAAGAAGGCAGAGACAAGAGATTTCTTGATGAGAGATGGCAGAGACAAGTTTATTGTAGTGGGAAGTGAGAAGGGTTTCGGTTGAGTGCCGCTTGGTAAAACCAGACTGGTGTGAGTTAAGGAGTGAGTTTGAAGTCAGGTAGTCATTTATCCGAGACAGGACTATGCGTTCAGTTAGTTCAGAGATGAATGACAGATTGGAAACAGGTCGGTAGTTAGGAAAGGTTTTCTTGGTCAAGGGATGGTTTATTGAGGAGTGGAGTGACTAAAGAGTGTTTGAAGAGGAGGGGGAAATTTCCAGTAGATAGGGAGATGTTGATTATTTTGGTGATTATGGGAACAAAGATAGATGCACAGTCTTTCAGTAAGGAGGTAGGTATAGGGTCAAGTTCGCACTGCTTGTTAGGCAGAGATTGTAGTAAATTGGATACTTCAGTCTCTGATGTTGGGTGGAAGACAGATAATGACGATTGAGGTGGGGAAGGTGGAGAGTCATGAGTAGACGAAGATGTACCTGCAGGTGAGTCGTTGGTGGTTTTAGAAAGGAGTGATTGGAGAGAGAGACGGAGAGTAGCAACTTTTCCTGAGAAGAAGGAACAGAATGACTCGGCTATTGAAGAAGATGGAAGAGAGTTTGGAAGTGGGCTGGCGGAGTTCCGATGTAGCAGTTGGTTTATGGTTTTTCCAAAGAAGGCGAGGATTGGAGGATCGGGAGTGAATTAGTAAGGAGTAAAACTTCTTTTTAGCCGCAGCCAGAAGGTGATGATATTTATTTGTTGCAGTTTTTAGGGAAGAGAGCACTTGAGGATCACGGGTTCGTTTGTAAGTGCGCTCAAGGCGTCGACGGAAAGATTTGAAGGCCTGGAGGTAGGAATTATACCAAGGGTTGTTAGAGTGGGAGCCTGATTTGGTGATAATAGGAGCGTGCTTGTCAAGGAGCATGGAGAGGGTGGTGTTGTAGGAAGACAGTAGGTCATCAAGAGTGGATGGAGGATTTAGAACGAGGTCTGAAGAGGAGAGATCTTGCAAGAAGGTTTCAATGTTTATGGAGTTGATGCGGCGAAATGAATGAGGGATGGGTTCTGGATGTGGAGTAGGAAGTATGTTGAGGCGTGTAAAAATGGGGTAATGATCGGAAGGTGTATCAAAAGAGAAAGATGTCTGGCGATAACTTAGAGAGAGATGAAGTGATGATGAGGTCGAGTGTGTGGTTGTGACAGTGGGTGGGGAAGTTTACATGTTTGGATCAAGTTAGTAGATGACAAGAGCGTGAGGAATTCGGATGCAAATGAGTCAGATGGATTGTCGACATGTATGTTAAAGTCCCCTGTGATCAGAAATTCATGAGGGGTTGTGGCAGCGATGGAGAGTAAAGTTGTGAATTCTTGCAAGAAGACGGATGACGTTTAATCTGCAGAGTACAAAGCTGGATTTGTTTCTTTTCTGAGATGGTGTATGAAGCGGAAGAGTAGGATGAGGAGGAGGAAGGGGAGGAGAAAGAGGAGGAGGAGGCGGTGAAGGGGCAGCAGCAACAACAGTAGCAGCAGAATGAGGCAAAGGAGGAGGAGGAGCAGCAGCAGTTGCAACAGAAGGAGGCGGAGGAGGAGGAAGAGAAGCGGAATACTTATTAATTATTGGTCCAGGATTTACGTGTGTGTCACCAGAAAGTAGGATTAACATGATGAAAAACCTATTGTGGATCAGGTGCTGGAATGGTCTTTTGCGACCGACTGTTAAGAAAAACGGTAGCGGGGTGTAGGCCATGTGGCCATTTTGTCGTGTTGCGGTATCAAAAGAGGCGGGGTTTTGATGGCTGGGTGTGAACGGTATGTAGGTCATGGAGGGATTGGAGGGGTGAAACTGGATATGGTATGCAGTTTGGCACCTAAGGCTGATGAGGAGGAGGATGATTGACAGAATCATGTTAGGCGCTTGAATATGGAGAGGATGATGGCTGGCTGGGATGAAAAGTTAAACAAAGGGTGCATGATGCTGGACTAATATTGTGCAGGATATTAGTTTAAATGTGGCGAAAAATAATGGAACGGACTCACGTTGTTGAGAAGAGTAGACCAGAAAAAGTTTGACTTTGCCATGTCAAAGGAGACGACGAGATTTAGGAAAGATGATGAGAAGAGCGCTCTGCACGTCCACTAAATCCCGCTGACTCGATTTAAACTGAGCTGTCATACCTGCAAAACCTTACAACGACTCAGCGAGCACTCCTATCTATCTCCAACCACCATTATCTCCGTGCATCCATCCCTTCAGTCTACGATCTTCGGATATATGCGTATTTTGGTTGAGCCTCGATTTAGTACTGTTATTGGCATTACGTGTTGCTGCACAAAGAATTGGAATTCACTTCGTTTTCTTCTTTCAAGAAACGTCTCAAAACTCACTACTTCTCTCTGGCTTTCAAGCATCTCGATAACTAAAATCAATGCTCTTCACCTGGCGACTGACTGACCGCGCCTTAGATTATATATGTGCGACTTCTACTTCTCCCTGGCTTTCAAGCATCTGGATTACTAAATGCTCTTCACTGTGCGACTTTTCGCGCGACGAAGGGTTTGTAATACTAATACTAATAACAACAACATCGACGACCACAACGACAACGACGACAACAACAACATCAAATCGTGCTGCAAAGGCACAAAGCCATTCCTAAGTTACATTGTTACGTAACATCAAGATGAACAGGAACGATTGAGATAGAAATTAAGCTTAGTCCAATGGACAATGACAGTGAAGAACAAAGAAGAAGACTTTAGAGATGAAATTCCTTTAATTAAACACAAATATAATTCATTCGTCAGCGATATGAAATCCTACCTCCGCCACATTCGAGTATTTCTGCAATGTGGCTCTGTTTTGACTCACGAAGGCACTTGATTGTCTGTCGATAGTCACGTAAACTGCGTCTTCGCAAAATTCCCAGCAGGGTATTGTTCTTCTCGTGCAAAGTTGGTTTTGAGGAAATTGAATCCTTTTGCCTACTGTTAATGACTTTCGAGGAATACAGAATACCAAGTATATCGGTCAATTCCAGAAGATCAACCCAACTTCTGTGATTTGCGACAAGTATTAAAATTTTCTCTGCAGTCAAAGGCCAGTCTTCACCGAATTCCTCTGAATATTCTAAAACAATATTCATTAAGAAATAGAAAGATTAATCCTAAATGCTCAGTGTCAAAATGCAGTTAAGTTAGAAGTGAAGAGGCGTTGAGGTCAGATTTAAATAAATGTAATTCTTGTCCATTACATCCTGCTCATGCCACAGACTTCATGTAAAGTCGACGCTAAGAGAATCAGGTATAGACGTTAGCATTTTCGGACTCTGACCTGACACCGAAACTGACCAAACAACGTCATTTGATTTAATATAACACCGTGGATGTCAATCGAGGTTTGATCCCCTCCCCCTCCCATGCCCCTCCCTCTCCTCTCCCTGTCCTTCCCTCCCCGCGCTCTCCGCTTCCTCCTTTTCCTTCTTATTCTTCCTCTTCGCATTATTCTTCTTCGAGTTCTTCTTTTTTGCATTCTTCTTCATCGCATTCTTCCTCGTCGTATTATTCTTTCTCGCATTCTTCTCCTTCGCCTCCTTCTTCTTTGCATTATTCTTCGCAGTCGTTGCATTCTTCTTCTTCTCATCCTTCTTCTTCATATAATTCGCATTGATACTCGCATTCACCATTTTCGCATTCTTCCTTTACGCATTTTGGTTCGCACTCTTCATCTTCGCAATCTTCGTCATAGGTTGTCTATCTACATGCAGGTTGAAATGTAAGATTGATAACTTGAGAGAAAAAGCTAGCTTCACTTTATGAGTTATAAAAATGAAATTGGGCATTTTTTAGAAAATAAAAGAACAAGTTGCCAAACAATACGATCCCGAACGCAATAATACATAATGGGCTACATCTTTTAACGCACTTAAAGTAGAACAAAGATACACTCGTTTGAGTTGGAATAGTGCAATCGGACTGATAAACTTAACAGCGGAGAGAATATTGTAGTTTGTATCTTAAGTTTTAAACTGATTCGGCAATTGAATGATCCAAACTCTACAACTAAAGAAACTTATGCGTTGATTTGACAAATAAAAGAGCAGGCATCCATGGGTACGAAGTTTAGCGTTTTCATCTTAAACCCTCTGCTCTATATCGTATACACTGCTGATATTAACTGATTGCTATCTTCTCTCTGTGTTTGCTGGTGACGATCTTGAATATGTCCGTGGCTTAACCGTAAAGGCTATCTTCTTGGAGAAACTATTTAGGCTATCAGAACTGGAGATGGTTCTAGCCTAGACTAAAT
The DNA here is from genome assembly GCA_020284085.1 of Aporrectodea caliginosa. Classification (NCBI taxonomy): domain Eukaryota; kingdom Metazoa; phylum Annelida; class Clitellata; order Crassiclitellata; family Lumbricidae; genus Aporrectodea; species Aporrectodea caliginosa. Next base: position 1,484,292 of record JACEVL010000080.1, read on the forward strand.
TCAACCGTGTCTATCTGAATCCTGGTTTTAAAAAAACCAGTTCATCTGGCTTGGCAGAAGAACTGGGTTAGAATTCTAAAATCGACTTCATTGTCTGTAACACCGCTTTATTAAAGTCTTTTTCCACTTCTGTGAGTAACTTGAGCGCGACATTCGATTGATATTCTGAGAGCATATGGATTATGTATTTCGCAAGTGTTCTATCACGCGTCAGATTCGCACAATACGCCGCTACCACGACCCTGTTGCACGCTTTCAAGCGCACCAAGTTTGACTATGGTAACGACTTTAATGGAGATCTTGAAGTTGCTGGATTTATCAGCTACATTCCGTATTAAATACTGACGTTCGGCTGATCGATTGCAAACTGATGTGGGAAGAAGAACGCCGACCACCTATCCAAAATGCATTACGTTTAAGACCTTAACGCTTATGAATAATTGTCTTAAAGTAAAGTATGGACATTGCTTAAAACAAAGAAGGTAAAAAGGGTACCATATTCGTAACATCTAGAACGGCATTTAATTTAATGAGTATTATTTAAGGTAGTTATGTGATGTCAGATGGAAACGATTGAAGACGGACGGTTGATGGTGCTGCCAACCTTCGGGCGAAGATAGCTAAGAACAGGATAAAAATAAATATTTGCTATTTGAAGTGAAGGAAAACGGAGACTGTGGTCATAGACGCCCAAGTGCCTGGAGAAGAAACATAGTTTTTGGAGAGAAAGTGAGTCAGAAGGCGCGGAGACAAATTTACAATAGCAAGACTTCCTATATAAAAACAGAACCACATGCAAAGAAATAATAATTTATGCAAACACGTTACATTTAAGTTATCTGACCTTCAATCATTCAATTCAACCCTTACCTCCATTGGTTGTCAAATAGTTTGCGATGTGTGTCTGATCTGAATCTCTGAGAGCCACAATCAAGCCATCACATTGATCTTTGGCCGAAATATAATCCAACAGTTTTGAGTTTCTGTCACATGAAGAACTCTTGCTCGCAACATCCTCCATTTCTCTCCAACTAATGATTCTGTTGGCATGCATAATGTCTAGAAGTCCAAAATCTGGATCCATACGTTCCTCCAAAAAGTCTCTATACTGTTAAGAAGAAAACGATTCAGATACACAGTAATTCGCCGTAGGCTATAATAGTTGTTTCAACATTTAGCTATTGGTCGGTTGATGGGTTAAGAATTGAGCGAGCGAAATCTTAGAGCAATACCAAAACATATAAGCGCTTTACAAATACGGGTGTCGATTATTTTATGCTTTTGAAACACTTTACTTTGGATAACAAATTTGTGAATTACAACTGCAATTATAAATTTATTAAACGCCACTTCAAGAAAGACTAATCAGAGGCGTTCGTTGCAATAGCCTAGGCTACGTGAAAAACTCATTATTAGGAACAGAAATCTCGCCAGTAAACAAAACAAAGCGCAGAGCAACAGAAGAGCCACAAGTGGCTGATCGCACACGTACATGCATGTGGAGCTCTACCAACGGATTCTCATCCGAAGTTGACACACAGCTTCATGTTCATGATCTCTGCATGGAACAAGCTGCGCACACGCATAAGATCACCGCCCTGCAGTCCATTTTTTGTGGAAAGTGATGCATGTTTGACTATCCCTCGAACCGTCGATTTCAAGTCCTGCTGGTCGCCTGATCTAACCGCTACCAGCGTATAACCATATAACCATCGAGGTTGCTCTAGAGACCTGCAACGTTGCTCCTTTTCCGTTGAGAAGTAAATATCTCGTTACAGACGGTGTACGCTGTCCGCGGAGCTTTGACTCGACCGCAAATCAAGAAGTTCATCTCTTTTCATACAGTCACGTTGGCTAAGACGACATGCGAACAAAATACTGTTAAAATATATACGAAATCTACAGCAGAAGAGAAGAACAAGACTGATACGTAAGCTGATGAACTCCAACATGTTAGAAATTACTGGGAGAATTCATCATTTAGACAACTGTTGGTCGGTCGGCTGATCTATGCGCCGCCAAGAATTGGAATTGACCCGTGTCGTTCTTTTTTCCGTTAAGAAGTAAATACCCGATTGCAGACGTCATACTCTGTCCGTCGATCTTTGACTCGACCGCAAATCAAAAAGTCCATCTCTTCTCATAGAGTCACGTAGGCTAAGACGACATGCGAACTAGATACGGTCATAATAAACAAAATCCACATCAGAAGAGAAGAACGGGTTTGAAGCGTAAACTGAGAAACATTAAGCTCCAGTATCCCAGTAATTACTCAGCAGATTCATCATTTAGACAAAATAATTCGCCGAATTGAAAGAGAAAGAGAATAAACGAACATGTCACATGCGCAGTACCTAACAACAGATATGCAAGTGAAATTCAAAGAGGTTAAATTTTCAGCAATATTAGGCCCATCACAAAAATGATTCAGATCAGAGGTATAATATGGACTTGGAATCTAGATTGCTCGTTTTCAATTACAGGACGGCGTGTTTGGAATTAGATCGACAACTAATGTTTACCGTCCTCCCCTCTCTTTCATTCAAGACTTCTTTCCTAGATTCCAGACAATACTTGAATTCTTACGATCATCTCCTTGTGAACTTAAAATAACACGCAAACTGAGAAACATTAAACTCCAAGATCTTAGAAATTACTCAGCCGATTCATCATCTAGACAACATAATTCTCCGAAATGACAGCGAAAGAGAATAAACGACATACGTGATCGGTGAAATGCGCAGTTACATGTAGGCCTACACCTAGCAACAGATATGCCAGTGAAATTCACATAGCACTCATTTTCAGCGATATTTAAACCCGTCACAAAACTGGATAAGATCACAGGTAGGCCTATTATAATGAACTTAGACGATGTGTGTGGCTCAGTAGATCGGCCTTCCTTAAGCACCGGGTAAATATGTTATCTGTGCTTTTTATGTTGGCACTGAGTTTGCCAGATTCATAGAAGAGGTCAAGTTCTGTAGTATTTTCCTTATGTATGCATGATGCGATCGAGATCGCTCTGAACGAAACTGGACTCCAGTCGATGTTCCATTCATTTCAGACATCGTTCTTCCATCCCTTTAAACTGTTAAGGAGACTTGAGTGAATCGACATGCTGGAAAAGTTTCGTTTCTTCACAAATCACACCTGAAACTTATTCGCTTAGTGCATAGATTTCAACTCCTATGTCATTTTATAGTCATGCAGTTACCTTGACCTCCGGAATCGGAACCTCAGTTTCGCTAATATTTAGGGTCCTACCTCTCAATCATTGAAGACTCTTTCCTCAATACCACGAAACACCTGAATTCCCGGGTTCTTCTGCCTCTGAACTTATTACAACGGTCAACTTCCATAATTATACAAAGAGATAGGCCTACTGAGAACTATGTCAACATTCTTGACATGGGCCATACACTTGATCTCGGTGTCTCGTAATTAGCACGAGGACACAGGCGCGCCGTCAACTGCGCGCTGCAAAATATGCTAGTCAAAATGCGCGCCGACGAAAGCGCTGTATAGACTACAAAACTTTACTATTCCTTTGATCGACAAACTTCAAAGCATTTCACACCTCGATTGATTAAATCTGTGCAGTAATTATTAATTGGCACACGCTAATAATGCGTGTGCTCACACACGCTAATAATGCGTGTGCTCACTTGAAGACGGCAACTTATTGTACTTTTTGTCAATAAATATTTATTGTAGAAATCAAGTTGCCGTCTCCGAGTGAGCACACACATCAAGGTAATGCATAGTTTTAGATTTCTAAATTTTTCGTCCATTGTATGTTTAAAATCTGGTTTTAGCGTCAAAATTCATACTCGGTGAAACAGACGTTGGATCGATTAAATGAATTCTTCCTAAATAGATGTTGGAATGTTTAAAAGAATTCTTGCTTGAATAGAAGTTAGAATGATTAAAAGGATGAAGGAATTCATGCTTAAATATAATTTGTATTGATGAAATTCTTATTTAAATAGAAGTTGGATTGGTGAAAGAATTCATGTTTTAATAGAAGTTGGATTGATGAAAGAATTCTTGCCTAGAGAGAATTAGTATTGACGAAAAGAATTCATGTTTAGTCTAAATAGAAGTTGGATTGATGAAAAACGATAATGCTACAATGAGAGAAATAATTTAGAACGCTAAAACGATTAATTACTATTTTTTCCGTTTTGTTGTCTTATAAATTGCAGTTATTTTAGTTTTGCATGTCTCTACGTCTCCATGTATGCGCGCTTTTGTCGGCGTACATTTGTCTTGTGCGGAAATGACGGAGCGCGCTTTGACGGCGCGCATTTGACGGCGCGTTTCTGGCCTGCGCGCTAACGACAAGGTGCCCTTGATCTCACTATAACCCAGTCCAGCTGTTGTGCTATTATAAATATCTCTCTGTCTGAGTCATATCTGAACAGTAATTCTGCCCAGCAGAATATGCACAGACAGCCACGAACTCGCTAAACAACTAAATTCAGCTTTCTTAGAAATACTGCAAAAGCAGTTACTCTTTCCTACTAAGTATAAGAGTGTTATTGCATGCATTTCCTAGCTCTTGTACCACTCAGATATTGCTGAACAGCTCTGTATAGAAAACAACAGGCAATAGTCAAATTTACCTTCTCACTTATTCTCATAAAAAGTAGCTAATGTTGTCATGTTGCCCGTTATCCTGTTTCGTCCGCAAAATCAACCTACTTGTCTCATTTGGTCTTTGATTGTTCTAACTGCCTTTGAAGAAGTGATCTTCTTTTCTGTTAAGCAACAAAGATCAAAAAGGTAATTAGGTAACGACTGTATATTCGCTGAACGCAAAAGGTCCTGACGGCCATAGGATGTTAAACAACGTAAATTAAACGTACCATGAAAACCAAATAGAAAGTGTGCATTCACATCAAGTGCTCATATTTTATTTCTGTACCATTAGTGAAGCTATGAAATTTCACATGAGTTCCATGTTCTACAAAAGGAGATTAAGTTTCGTACCTTGAGGGAGAGAAGTTTTTTTCTGGAACGTAAGGAGTGTCTTTACTCGATTGCCTGTTATAATAAAGAACGTCATTATCTAATAATTAGTAATCGACATTACTTATGTTAAAACGACTTAACTCCAAAAGCCACACACTGATAGGAAAAAAATAATATTAGAGCAAATATATTAGAGAAACAGACTGGTATCTCTAATAAACAAATCATAGAATTATAAAACAGATAAATATGCATTGTTATTAACTTCAAACTACTTTAAACAGTACTGTTGCAGAATGCGTCTTTATTTGTAATTGCAATATTAAATTAAAGACATATAGAACAACCGTATGTGATTAAATAAACTAAAATCAAAGTGACTTTTACAGGTGTTCACTTGTTCAGTCAGCCGAACGTTTACTTACACGTATAAAATTATGTGCCCGATGGATCACAATCGCTTTAATGACAATTAATAGATCGCTTTGATTATAATTATTCTTCAGCCATGGAATCCGCAGACGAAACGTAAACATCTGAAAGATTTGGTCGTATCTTCTACTCATGTGGCATTGTTCTCTCACCTTAGTTAGCCTATGTCTCGACTTAATTTCGTGGCATAGTGGCTACAGATCAATTGCATGCATAAGGAGTATGATGTCGGTCAAAGGAAAAACCATTTATCTTGCTTGACCATGCAGCTTTGCATCTTTCGAAAGATCATTGCACTAGATACTCAACAGCAGCATCACTGATTTCATTGCCGGAAGATTTCATATCTGTCAATGATCATGGTCAAAGCTTCTGGATTGAACTTCAGTTGCGATAAGGTGAAGACCGAGACCACGTCGGAATATCCACAGGTTCAGTTATTTCAACGGCTGCATGCAAAGAGTTTGAGGTCATTGAGTCCTCCCATTATTTGTGGCTAGCTTGGGCAGAATAAATACCACGCCACGTCAGGCAATGCACATACGTGTAGTTGTCCCAGCATTAAAAGCAGTGGGTACCAATGTTAATGATCTGACTCTGTGCACAACTTCAGTGTATGAGGCACGTAAGAAGACCTGTTCCTCTATTGAACTAGGCGTTATAGATTAATTCTGCCCTAAGACACCCTTGTTGTTCCTCTTCGATGGTAACTTGCTGCCAGATCTTGCTGATTGCATGGCAGTTGTGTCTGGCACAGGAATTGAAAAGCTTCTAACCATTCCAAAACTGCCTGGCTCTGGAACTGGTAGCCTGATGTGGAAAAAGGTTGTTGACACCCTCAGAGAGTAGGAAAGGGTGTCAGAATGGCTGGCTGGGTTGTGCTTTAACCGCTATGAAAGAGGCCTTTGACAAATGCCTATTCTTGGTTTGTAGACACCATTTGTTTGAAATAATTGCAGCAGCAGTTTTTTTATTTATTCTTTGTCTCCTCTGTGCCACAAAATGCAATTTTTGCCAGGTTAAAAAATCAGTGGCCTCTCATAGACCAAAGCAACATTGACTGACAGAGTAAGGATACAAAAGGTTGTTCTTTGACTGACAGTGAGAAAATGAGGCTAGAGCAGAACCACAAGTTGTAGTTCAGTTTCTGTGGGCGCAGCTGAGTAGAGTCAACCAGCCACGGCAAGACTACTTAGTATATAAAGCTCAGTATTGTTGCACTTGATGAGGCTAATCGTTTTGGTGATGGTGAGAGTATTCACTTCAGTCAACCCAATGCATATTATCATGCCAGGTGAATGGTGAAGGGCATATATTGCACGAAGATACTTTTTCAGACAGCAGTTCAAGATGAATCCAAAGAACTGCATGCTATGAGAAAAATCTGCCAGTTTACCATCACCCTGGTCCCTGTATGTTAAGGCATGGTTGCACCCGTAACCTGTTGTGATGTTCCTTACAATGACCTGTGAATGCTACAGAGCATGGCATCATTTCACAGCATTGTTAGCCAAGTTGCAGAAGTAACTATTCATAAACTGAAGGGCATATCTGGTACATCAGTAAAGATTTGGCAGGATTGTCAATTTTTCTTACAAGGTCATTGCCCACAATAAGGAACGAATGGTTTCCGCATTACACATGCCACAGAACAAAATAGATTTAACAAGAGTTGATCCAAAGCCATCAAGACATTTAAGGAGAAAACTTTATCTGAGTTCGTGACACAGCGATCGATGCATCTAGTTACTACCCTCAAACTCGGTCAAGATTTGTTATCTTCTGATCCCGAAACGTGGAATAGCGAAGAAGATTGCCGACATACCAAAGACACGGTTGCTGCACGTTCTCTTATTAATGACTGCGCGGTAAAGTTGGCAACAGTACTGACTTTAACTTGAAACTCACACACGACGAACAGCAGCATCAGCTCATCTTCCAAATAATCGAACACCGAAAGCAGATGCCTACTGCTCCACCCAAGAAGATCTTCCACTTCAGTGAAAGAGAATAGGCATTATTTTAATTGCAGAAACACAAACACTACAGTTGTATAATTGTTGTATAGTAACAGTCTTAACAGATTACTCATTTAACAGTACTGTAACATGTGTAGTTTATAATACTGTATTCTATATTTTGTAACAGTAACTGATACAATACATTATTCACTAGGATTATTTTATTTTGAAAAAAATTGCACTTTTTGAAAACTTTGTCCGCTTTGAGCTCTCACTTAACATGATCCCAGAGCCATAAGATTTCATTGAGTTGTGTATAACACCAAATGTCACAAATCCAGAGGGTATGCATGGTGAAAATGTGAAATTATTTTTTCCCCATGTGCAAGTTGAACACCCTAACGCACACAAGGCTCGAACTTCCACGGTGCTCCATGGAGCAAAAGCTTCGCTGTGGTCGGTCCTTCTTCCTGGAACAGGTTGCCTAGCGCCCTCCGTAATGAGCTTCTTGGTCTTTCCTTGCCCATTTTCCTCAGGCGTTTGAAAACCATTCTTCTAGATTGTGGTTTGGTACTATCAGGTCTGGAGCGCCTCTGAGAAGTTTCTGTTGAAGTGGCGCTAAATAAATTTACGATTACGATTACAGACATAGACAGTGACAGAGAGTCAGAGAGAATTCGTTATTGACTGTTCATAGCATATTCGCCCTTATCAAACTCAATCATTCGGGTTCAGCTGGGACAGAACAGTCACTTAAATTCAAAATAGTAGGTAATTGTCACTATTTTCAGATATATGTTTGTTCAGCAATCTTTCATTCAGTCTGAATATTTATATAGCGCCCCTTTAAGAAACCACTCAGAAGCGCCCCAGTCCATCCACGACAAAAGAAAAAACTTGATCGACTTGCAAACCCTGACGAGTGGGCCACAAGTAAAGAGCGGAGCTCAAGAAGGAGGTCATTCCAGATGGAAGGGCCACAACCGAAAAGCACGGCGCTGCTTAATAGCCAAGTGAGCCCGTCGTCGTAGAGCGAAGCGCCCGACGCGATGCAACGTCGCACACTGGACGGCAAACATTGCGCAAGTAAGATGGAGAACAGCCGAGAACGCAACGAGAAACTACAGCAGCAATTCGGTATGAAATCCGCTGAGACACATGCAGTCAATGCAACACATCACGCATGTATGCAGAGACAGGGGCGAATTTAAGAAGCCGCCCAATAAGCCGAGCAACCGAGTGAAGAACCCGATCTGGTCACCCCAGGACCCCAAAGGGAAGGCTAACAAGTAAGGAGCAGCAGTGCCAGTGACGAAGGTGTGAAGAAGGGTCACGATTGCGTCATGAAAGACAGAGAGCGAGAGAAGCTGCTGACGAAGTTGGTAATAGCAACTCCGTGCAAACAACCTGAATGCTTTTCATTCCCAAAACGCCGTTGTGCCATTAAGTTGTGACTGAACAAATGCACGAAACCATATTATACAAAATACCGAAAAATAAAATTTTCGTTAAAATATAACAAAATCGCTTAAATCTAAATCCAACGCGATTAAAGAAAATTGTTTATTTTACACGCTTGACAAAAGCGCATTGCTTTAGATTAAATACAGAAATAATCTCTACTATAATGAAAATATTAAAAGTTAGTTCTTGATCATACCAAATGATTTTGATTGTTTCTTGTCCTTCTGTTGCAAATCATTTGTCTCTGGATCATGGCAGGCTGCATAAACTGAGAAGGACATAGTCAATATTTACGAAGATATCATTTAACTGAAACTACTACACACGATTAGAGCAGAGTATTATTTGCAATCTAGTCGTTCTGGTAACTGCAATTGCAAACTTTAGATATCTAAAGCGCCACTAAAGGTAATTGCAGGAAACCACTTGTTCACGAGTGCTGCGACGTGTTGGCCATAAGATCATTTGGAGATAATTTAGTAGGCCTGACACTACTGATTCAGAATCTGGAAGAACAGTTAGGATAGAAGTCTGCGAGGCAGAGGGAGTGGGATCGATACAAGACACTGAATCGCCGTGATTTGGTGCTAGAGGAAGACGCAGAGGTGGATTTTGATTCGAGTAGGGAATGCAAAAAAGCGAAGGGATGATATTAAAATGATTCTATTGAGAACAATAAGAAAAAAGATAGTGTACGGAGCTTTGTAAATGGGTCTGCGAATTGAATCACAAGGATAGCGGGGGGCAGACCTAAGAGCACCCTGTATGTATAAAAGAGAATTTAAACTGAATTCGGGCGATGAGAGGAAGCCAATGTAAATGTTCCGTCATAAAGGTCGAAATGTGAGAGAAGCGAGGAAGACGGGCTATCAAGCGGGCATTAAGCGTTGATTGCAGTGGAGACAAGCGACATTTCGAAAGACCAGCAAGTAGAGAATTACAGTAGTAAATACGTGTGGAAACGAATGCATGAACCATTGTAGTAAAAATGGAGGAAGAAACATCGCTCGAATAATCTTCGTTATATGTGACACGAAGAGCCATCTCACTGTCAAACATAGCTTTGTAGGCGGTGCTAAAAGAACCGAAATTCTGTTTCTTCTGGATGTGCATCCCGTCTTACTTCACTGCATTTGCAAGATATATCATTCGGATCAATGAAAGAGATAGGCCTAATAGATAATAGTGATGAGTATGACCATGATGGATACGGAATCATTCGCTTAAGACTGAATGAATCACTCAATTTCAATACTCTGCCTTGCTCAAATTTCAAAATACTAAATCCGATTAATAATAATATTCTTTATTGAAACAATCCGGTTGACAAACCGCAACCGGTTACAGTGTACAGTTATTCAATTGAAACAATTCACAAGAACACAAATGACAGAAGACATAAATAAGAGTTCTTCAAGACTCGACACAACAGTTAAAACAACAAGCTTCCAAGTTTACTGAGGAATCATGCAAAATTAAATTTAACCGGAAGCACTTTGAAAGTAAATTCTTACGGAGGCGCTGAAGACGATGTAGTATTTCAGAAAATGACGGACGTTTGCCTTTATCGTTACTCAGACATCCTGAAATGAACCGTTACATTTTTGGCGAAAAGAAGCGATCGAAATGTGGTTTAATACAGTGTCAAATGTATGATTAACAATGCTGCGACACAGTCTCGTAATGACTTGTCTTGCATTATCCTAAATCGTTCGCTAATAATTAGGCTACTATAAGTGTAAAGCTAGAGGTTTTCGTGGTAAACTTCATGGACTGAGGAATTCGAACTTAGAAGCTCCGCTTGAGGCAGTTGGGTGTTTCTAAAAATGGAAGTTTCAAAATTAACCTTCGTAGGCCGAAGTGGGATAGATTTCTACCGCAGCGGTGTTTGGATATTGATTGCGAAGTACCTGAAGGTAGTTATAACTTGACGTTCCACATGTTTACAAGTGAAGACCCCCGACATATTCTCACACCAAAACCATCATCATGTCATGTTGTCTGAGAAAGTTATTTCAGTTCAAAGTGTCATGGGGTAGAAATCTACCCCACTTCGGCCTCGACGTTACTACTTTTTCATTCATAATGAAGATGTATTTATAGAAGATTTTAGCTCATAATTATGCTGCAATTAGAAATAAAGTGTTGATTCTACCATGCAATTGATTTTTAATACTTGCCTAATTATGGAGGGGTCACTTTCCAAGATGGCGGCCAATATGGCCGCCAAAACACAAAAATATATATCTCAGCTTTTTGGTAGGCTAAAATAACAAAAAAGTTAAGAATGTAATATTTTCAGGGTCAAGGAATCGAAACACCGCAGTGGCAATAGTGTGGAAATAGTACTATCTTAGATGGCGGCCAATATGGCCGCCAAAACACAAAAATAGGTACAACCAAGCTCAAATATACGCTATAATGACAAATGAAGTGTCGAATTTAATACACTAAGGGTCAAGGAATCTAATGATTGCAGTGGCAATAGAGTGAGAATGCAACTTTCTAAGATGGCGGCCAATATGGCCGTCATCCCTAACCCATTGGCTGAGATATAGCCATTTTTGTGTTTTGGAGGCCATATTGGCCGCCATCTTGGAAAGCAATATTTCCACACTATTCGGACTGCGATAATTCGATTCCTTGACCCTGAAAATATTAAATTCGACGCTTCATTTGTCATTGTATCTAATCTATGAGCTGAAATATACATATTTCTGTTTTGACGGCCATATTGGCCGCCATCTTGAAAATTAAAATTTTCCCATTATTGCTGCTACGAGAAAACGATTCCTTGAACCCGAAAATATTATTATTAATTTCGACGCTTAAATTCTTATTGCAGCCTACCATAAATCTAAGATATACATATTTATGTGTCTTAGCGGCCATATTGGCCGCCATCTTGGATGGGAACATTACCACAGTATTGCCACTACAAGAAATCGATTCCTTGACCCTGAAAATATGAAATTCGACACTTCATTTGTCATTGCACCTTATCTATGAGCTGAGATATACATATTTTTGTTTTGGCGGCCATATTGGCCGCCATCTTTGAAAGTAACATTTCCACGCTATTGCCACCGCGATATTTCGATTTACTGACCCTCAAAATATTAAATTCGACGCTTCATTTGTCATTGTATCTTATCTATGAGGTTAAATATACAAATTTATCTTTTACGGCCATATTGGCCGCCATATTGGATAGCACTGTTCCCATACTATTCCCAATGCCAAATATCGATTGTTTGACCTTGAAAGTATTAGAATGAACACTTCATTTGTCATTGTATCTTGTCTATGAGCTTAGATATACACATTTTTATGTTTCGGCGGCCATATTGGCCGCCATCTTGGATATTACTATTCTCACACTATTCGCAATGCAATATTTCGATTCCTTGACCTTGGAAATATTATAATCGGTACTTCATTTGTCATTGTAGCTTATCTATGAGCTTAGATATACACATATTTGTGTTTCAGCGGCCATATTGGCTGCCATCTTGGATATTACTATTCCACACTATTGGCAATGCGATATTTCGATTCCTTGACCTTGGAAATATTGGAATCGACACTTAATTTGTCATTGTAATATATCTGTGAGCTGAGATATTACATATTTCTTTGGGGTAGAAAACTACCCAACTTCGGTCTCCGTTTCTCGAAACGGAGCTTAATTAAGCCTCCGAAGGTTAATATCGACCAGGTTGTTTTTGTGCTCCACCTTGAGAAACATTGTCATTTGCAAATTAGATGAAAATTGGAATAATTTAAAACTTGCGCAATGCCCCGTAACAATTATCACTTTGCTTTCGGAGACCTTGCAGAATCATGCAGTGAAAAAACCTTGTCTAGAATAATTTCAGAATAATTATGGTATCGACAGGCAATGTTCAAGAGTTCCATTCCTAATTCCGCTTCCATCTTCATGCGTACACTGCCCTTGCAATCTGTGTTACTCGCTGTTGTGTCGTAACACATGGCCACGATTTTGGTCACAATCCTCCGGCATCGTCCCGACGTGTTACAAGGACGCTTATGTTACACCTCGCCTTAAGAAGTCGATGCTTCCTCGTGAAGAGCTCTCAAGCTACCGACCGATTTCGAACCTGTCGTTCCTCTCCAAGCTGCTCGAGCGGGTCGTCAGTCTCCAGCTGACCGATCATCTGGCGTCGGCAGGACTTCTTCCCGTTCATCAGTCGGCCTACCGGAAATTCCATTCAACCGAGACCGCGCTTCTCAAGGTGGTCACCGACCTTATCGAGGCGATTGATGCGGGAAACCACGCGCTGCTCGGCCTGCTCGATCTATCGGCGGCGTTCGACACCGTCGACCATGATGTGCTGGTTGAACGCTTAGAGAGGACCTACGGAATCCGTTCGGTGGCACTAGACTGGCTCCGTTCCTACCTGAGCAGTCGCAGACAGACAGTGCTCTACGATGGAGTCTTGTCATCTGTTCGCTCTCTCGTCTGCGGTGTCCCTCAAGGCTCTGTGCTCGGACCGCTGCTGTTCCTGCTCTACACGGCCGACGAAGTCTGCGGGTCTGCGATCCGACCTGTGACCGTCGTCCGCGATCTCGGCGTCACGTTGGAATCAGACCTGTCCATGAGAAGTCACGTGGCGCGAATCGTTGGCTGTTGCTTTCGTCAGCTCCGCCTCCTGAGAGGCTGCATCAGGTCCTTGCCTTTCGAGGCTGCGAGAGCGGCCGTTGCCGCCTTCGTCACCTCTCAGGTCGACCGCTGCAACAGCCTACTGGTCGGTGCGCCCAAGTGCCTCTTGGATTGCCTGCAGTCCGTTCTCAACGCTGCTGCGAAGCTGCTATGCAACCGGAGGAAATATGATCATGAACCGCCGCTCCTCCGTGATGTTCTGCACTGGCTGCCAGTCTCTCTGCGTACTGAGTTCAAAATCTGGTTGTTGGTCTACAAGTCACTTCATGGGGTCGCGCCTGAGTATTTGCGCGATTACTGCATCGGGACGCATTCTTCCGCCTCCGGGTTGCGACTCCGATCGCTCGAGAAAAGCGATCTTCGCGTAAAACGGATGAAAACTCGTTTTGGCGATCGTGCTTTCTCGGCGGCTGGCCCCAGATGCTGGAACGGTCTTCCTCCTGCCCTGCGAGCGGCTAACACAATTGACTCCTTCAAATCTGGACTCAAGACTTATTTGTTCTGTAAGGCCTACCCTGCCGTTAGTTGACTGTGAGGCGCCCTTGTAACGGCATGGCTGTGTTACGGCGCCATATAAATTGTCACTGTTATTATTATTATTATTATTATTCTGATCTCGGCCAAACACGCATCTGCCATGACGGCAGCTGTCCCGCATTGGAATTTGGGGGTTACAAAGCTTCGTCACAATCCTTACCAGATACCATTATTGGAAGGCGATCAACACATCCTCGTCCTTTCCCTGTAACATCTCGCATGATCTTGCCGTCCCAGTGAATAGTTAAGGCGAACCTTCTGATCGAAAAATTCTGGAATCTCTGCTGCTAGGGTTACATGGTTATCTATACTTGCTTGGTGGATCGCTGAAGGACTGATGAACAGCTCACCAGCGGCAGCTAGTGCTGCATATAGATTGGATGCTGCAAGAGCAGATTGAATGCGAGGGGCATTCCTGCTGCTGATTTGTTGTGACAAGGAGCTGCTGCAACATCACGAGTAACTACAGAGATTGTTCCACCTTCGCCGCTTTCGTTGAAAATAGATATGAAAGATTCTGGCTCTTCTTCTGATAATATCTGATGACGCCTCTTCCTCAGATGACGTTTCCAACAGAGGAACTTCCGTCGCTACAGCTGTGCTTTCACGATAACGTTCCTCACGCTCCGCAACTGCTGTTGATCTTTTCATCGCTCTATCTTCTAATTTCGGTCGCCTTGCCTAAATGCTCACCTATCAGGCTATAATTTCGGATAAGGAGTTCGTACATAACTTGGCATGATAATTCGACCTGACCGGTTAAAAATCTTTGAGGTGAATATATCACATGTAGCCAACCTTTAAAAACACCCTATTGAGGCAGTCTTCAAATCTCTGCTCTTTGCCCCATCAGGTTCAATTTGCTGCAAACTTGCTCTAAGTTATTATTTCATTTTGAATGTATCTGTATATCTCTTTCAACTGCTGGAACTTCGTTCAAGTCAATACTTGGCAAAGTGTAGGCCTGTGGTGTTCCTGCGTGGACTTCATTGCACCTCTACGGTTAAACAGATCATGAATTCAGTGGCCTCGTAAAATCTTTAGTTCGACGCGTATGCTGTGTCCCCAAAATGGACGTGATAACACTGATCGCCATGGTCACAAACATAGGCGTCGAACTAAAGAGTTTACCTGTAAATCCTGTTAACCTCTTCACTTACCGCACGTGGATGTGAGCTTATTTTAAAGCTTTTGTCTCCGTGAATTATTTGATTAAATTCATAGGCTTCTAGTCAGCCAGACTGTTGTGATTTCTGTGTCCACTGTATGTATGTATGTATGTATATATGTACGTATGTATTTATGTATGAGCACTTGTTATAGCGCCCCTTCAAGATTTCTACTCAGAGGCGCTCCCGACTACAGTGTGGACACTGAATCGGAGTTTCACGCCGAAGCGCATGAGCAATTGCGAGTGAAGGACTTGCTCAAGGTCCCTACGCGGCGGCTTGAGGTGGATTCGAACCCTCAACCCAGTGACGTAACGAGGGGCAGGGGCGCAAAATTAGCCTTGAGTGTTAAGTACTATGCGACAGAAATTGTATTATTAAATTCAATAATTCAACACATTAACTTTAAAATAAGCACAATTTGGTTTTTCAGTTGAAAATGTGGCAAGAATATAGTCAGCGACGTAGTAAGCCACAATTGCGCTCTGTGCCAAACGTAACACTAGCGCCCCCTCCCACCCTTTCCCAATGCTCAACTTAACCATAAACGACGTAAATTATGCAAATTATGAGAACATAGCCTAGTTCAAATAAATGAAAATATAATTATAGATATAGGCCTGTTACATTACATTGTAATGTAACAGTTCTGAGCGGCTACTTGCTAATATTTTCAAACAAGTCAACGACAATTTTAAATAGGCCTGCATATCTATTAATATTATATATAAAACACACACACCATTATTTGTTATTTCATTTCATTAAATTTTTTCCATTTATGATTGTTATTTCATATAATCATATTTCACGATAAAGTTACTAACTAGTCTCAAATTTTGCGCCCCCCCCTCTTGAATTGCGCTCTGTTCCGTGACATCGCTGGAACACTCCTCGCTACGGTACTGAGAATAGTAAATACCAAGAATCCGCTGTATTGTCGTGTCGGTTCAGAAGAAGAAAGAAATTTTTCGCACGTTTCATCAATAAATTACCCTAATTGTATGATGGCGTCACTG
>JACEVL010000080.1:1505534-1535534 GCA_020284085.1 Aporrectodea caliginosa
TTGATCGCCTTCCAATAATGGTATCTGGCAAGGATGTGACCAAGCTATTAGCCATCCCCAAACTCCAATATGGGGCAGCTGCCGTCATTGCAGATGTTTGGCCGAGATCAGAAGTTTGGGATTGGAAGACAGAATCGTGGCCATTTGTTTTGAGACAACGGCAAGTAACACGGGTTGTAAGGGCGGCGTATGCATCAAGCTGGAAACCTTTACATTGCAGCAACTGAGTACTGAATATCACAAAGACGACTACAAAGAGCTACTAGAGCTAACAGTCCACCAAAAGGAATAAAGTTCAGGTACCCAGGGGCATTTCACCGCGCCCGTTGGATGGCACGTTCGATCTATGCGTTCAGGATGTGGCTTTTCGGAGATCAATTTTCCATTCAACAACGCCAGAGCACAGACAGGTCATCTCGACAATCCTACTCTCAAAAGGTGTGGAATCATTTACTTCGAGTGTCACTTTCTGTGACAACAACTTACGTGAAGTACTGGTTCACATGTACCTCACCCAATGAAGCACCAAAGAACTATCTGAAATTCTTGAAGGCAATCCATACTTACCAAGACAAGGAAGTCTCACAGGTCGCTCCAACAGCATTTTCCCGACACCTTTGGTATTTGTCGGAGACCAAGGTTGGCCTCAACCTTTTTGACGATGCAGTCACCGTCGACGAAAAGCAGTGCATGGTCTACAGCATGCTCAACAATCAGGGATCTGATCAACATCCAAAAATCTTCCTCCGATACATAATCCACCTACAAAGGCACTACCCGACTTCTTCACCACTTCAACCACCAAAATATTCCAGATCCTCGGACTCTTTTCTTGATCGAGACCCGCAGCAATGGGAGTCTGAACAATCATACAATGAGGCAAAAGACATCATATCCGCCCTAAGAGTGACGAACGATATGGCGGAGAGACGAGTGGCTCTCATGGAGTCCTTCAACGAAGCCCTTGTCAGAAACGAGGAAGTGGAACAGTTTTGTTCTGCAAATGGTCGGAGTACCATCGAAACAAATTCCCAAAAGCACTAAAGGGAATAAGTAAATGACAATTAACCAACAGTATTTCCTTTCATTTTGCCTTATATCTTATGTTTATGTGCTGAAATTTGTTTTTTATCTTTGAAAATTGCAAATTGCGTTGGTCTCTAAGTGATAATTCTTCCGGAGCTTTGAGCAAGTTCTATATCTTTTCCGATTTTCATCTAATTTGGCAATTGACAATGTTTTTCAAGGTGGAACACAAAAACAAACTGGCCGATATTAATTTTGAAACTTCAATTTCTAGACACACCCTAATATGTATTTATGTATTGTAACGAGTTCACTCCTAATCAAATACTCAAAAGCTCGAGTCTAGTTTACAAGGTATAATTCTCAACAAACAAATCAAAACGATACATTACCCAACCGTAGAACGACGGTGGAAGAAGGGTTCGCTCTCGAGACGAAGAACGCCCAACAAACAAGTCTGCAACTCAGCAACGGGCTGACGAACATCACAAACTTAAGCAACCTTAAGTAGACTCAAAAAAGGCACAAGCCACGAACTAGCTTGACTACCGTGCACCCAGGAAGATCTCAGACAAGACAACTAGCACGAAGGCTGTGTTATCGGAGACTCCCTCTTGGCTAAGGAAACTACCCAAGTGTAACCAATGCCCATCCCAGAACTGGTTAAGCCACAAGACCCTAACACACCCCGGCACTTCCAAAAAGGGCAGAAACCAGAGGGGTTTCTGACTTAACTACCTTATACTATCATGCACATACAATCAAATCAAATCAAAAATCAAAAATCACAATCAAAATCTAAAACAAATACACAATAAATTATTATCAGAAACGGAAAACAGTTACTCTATACACACTTAGACGTGCACGTACGTCTCCCTAAGCATTCCTGACATCATAACCTACAGACTCATTAATCACCAAAGGTGAACCGACACACTAAGTCTGACAACAACTTCCTGTACTCAGCGTTCACAAAACAACGTTGCAGTCCACAAGGCAAGAGTTTCTCGTTCCTCGTGTCACCACCAAACTTTCGAAGAATGTACACCAACTGTACACAACCAAGGTACCCTTCGAAGACTTGCACATCAGCGAGTAAGCCCACGAACGCGAACTCGACCTCCGTTTCCACCAACGGAAGCAACGCCGTGCAACTCGTGACCGAAGTAGCACCATCCACCAACGTCACGACAGTCAGACCATCCAAAGAACGACGAAGGCGCTCAGTCCTTTAGATCCTCCGATCATCCTCGTCTCGTCAATCGTCTGCGTGCCGAACACTCCTTGACGACCAGACGTTCCATCGCCGCGAACACATTCTGCAAATAAACTTGAGCACACAATCAAGACTCAAGACAA
Source organism: Aporrectodea caliginosa (assembly GCA_020284085.1). Taxonomy (NCBI): domain Eukaryota; kingdom Metazoa; phylum Annelida; class Clitellata; order Crassiclitellata; family Lumbricidae; genus Aporrectodea; species Aporrectodea caliginosa. Next base: position 1,507,923 of record JACEVL010000080.1, read on the forward strand.
CCAATACCAACGCCTCTTCCATAGAAATTCCTGTCCAATCTAGAAACACATCATAAGTATCGTGAACTTCGAGTTTATCGAGGAGACACTCATTCAAGACATTCCACGCTGTTGGATCGACAACAAATGCTCGGCGCTGCTTAGCAAAACATCTGAAGAACGGAGGGCTGAGCGACCCTTAAGAGAAGAAGAGAGAGTGAAGATGGTCGTCAAGCATACATTCTTCCGTCAAGCCGAACACGCTGACGGAGGGGAAGCCAGTGTAATATGATGCATGTAGGAGGATACGCTACCACAGCGAGGAATGGAAGACTCAAGACAACCAATACCAACAATCTCCATAGAAATTCCTGTCCAATCTAGAAACACATCATAAGTATCGTGAACTTCGTTTATCAGACACTCATTCAAGATAACTTCATCTTCAACAAAATCTTCAAAACATCTGAAAATTCGAAAACTTCGTCAAGCATACATTCTTCCGTCAAGAACACCTGACAACCAAACAAGTCCATGCTCTCGTGCAACAACGGACCCCTCTGCGTACATGGTATAATCGTAACACATCATTCAAACCATTCGTCATCAGACCACAATTATGTTGTAACAACAAAACCGTACGCACAACAAATACCCTTTCACCACAGTCGACATTCATATACATTAATGCTACATTCGAAGAAGACTCATTACAAAAATTCGTATGTGAAATATTCTCACACACAACAGTTGTCATCACGAACTCCATCGACAACATTGCCTTAGAACAATCATGCATTATTTGTGATTTATCACCCAGACACATTTCTGAGACAACATTCATGTCCAATTCAGAAACATCCCTTGAATTTCCATCCTCACTCAACAACAACACTTGCGCCTCAACCGCAAAATTCCCAAGTGGACGTAGGCGACTGGCGGGTGTGGACCGTTGTGCGGTGGCTGAGGCATTTCCCCACGTTACCTTTTATGATTCTGTCCGGGATGTGGGTGTTACACTGGATGAGGAACTTGGTTTATCTATGCACATCACTCGTGGTTGTTACTACCAACTACGTCAGCTACGGGTTATCTCTCGCTCCCTATCCCAGGATGCTGCTGCGACCCTTGTCCACGCATTTGTCACCATCCGCTTGGACTTCTATTGCTCTATACTGGTTGATCTGCCTCTTGTATTGATAGTCCGACTAGACCGGGTTCTTCGCACTGCAGCCCGGCTAATTGGGCGAATCCATAAATTTGCCTCTGTTTCGGCCTACATGCATGGCACCCTACATTGGCTCCCTGTCTCGCAGCGCGTCGAGTACAGAATCGCTGCGCTGGTTTGGCGCTGCCTCCTTGGCTATGCTCCGACCTATTTACGTGAGCTCTGTTGTCCTGTTTCTGATGTGCTGGCTCGCAGAGCCCTTCGCTCTGCCTCTAGCGGGGAGCTTTTGGTCCCTCGTGCTAGAACCTCAACCTGTGAGCGTCGTGTTTTCTCAGTTGTAGGTCCTTCTATCTGGAATGGTCTCCCGTTGGAGATACGCCTGTTACCTAGGGATAATTCATCTACGTTCTACAGGCTCCTTAAGATTTACTTGTATCACCGTGGTTGGACTGGGAGCGCCTCTGAGTAGGCTTCTTGAAGGGGCGCTATATAAATTCCTGAAATGAATGAATGAATAAAGACATCCATCCAACTTTAAATCTTCAGACGCAAATTCAAACACACGCAAAGATCCTTCCAATCGCTTGTGTGCCCAATCTCAACAAACGACTCAGAATCCACTTGTTCCCTTTCATACGACTCTTCAAACATTAAACACAAATCACTTTCGTGCCCATCCTCTTCCTGCGTATCACCACTGACATTAATTAGTTCAGCGTGAAACACCGAATCACTTTGTGCACTCTCATCCGAGTCATCAAACATGTACGAGAAAACACTTTCGTTCATCTCCTCCAAGCAATCCTTAGGCGTATCATGCACTTGACTATTCCTATTCGTCTCCGAACGAAAACTCACACTTTGTGCGCTGTCATTCGTAGACCCTGTTCGAGTGTTTGAGCTTTTCTTCGACGAAATTTGCTCGGCCAATTCATCGAACTCACGGTTTATATCCGCCCGAATTTCATTCTCAATTCGCCTACGCTCCTCCCACAACCAACTATTACTCTGACTATCATTATTCATTCTCTCAAGAAAACGCTCACAAAAAGTCGTTGCTTCCTTCAAAGGCCTGTTTCTTCCTCTATCCTCACATTTCCTCTGTTTCCTCCTCTCTTTACATGCTACTGCCTTTGCTCTTTTCTCTTCTGCATTCTTTCAAGGACCCATTTTCAAAATTTTCGACAGAAAACGCCCCTTTTCAACGTAATGAAATTTATCGAATTCAATTTCGACCCACTTTCAACGCAACCATTACGACTAAGCTTCAACTTATTTTCGTAAAATTTGAACGGATACGCCCACCTTCAAAATTTCACTGTCAACTTTGACACAACGAAGCAGTACATTTCCCTTTACGACTCAACTTCGAAATCTCAACCGGAATGAATACCGTATAACACACGCCCTCCAAATTCCTCTTACCAACGCAAATTTTGTCTTAAGAAAGAGCAAAAAATGCCCGCTAAAACTCATATGTAACGCCTACACCTATAAGCTGTAACAGTAAATAACTGCCGCAAACCAACGAACGGGAAAAAAATTCCCATATGTAACGTCTACTACCAACATATGCGAGCGACCAAAAGAACGAACGTGCGGAAAAAAATCCCCGGACAAGACCCCATATGTAACAAGTTCACTCCTAATCAAATACTCAAAAGCTCGAATCTAGTTTACAAGGTATAATTCTCAACAAACAAATCAAAACGATACATTACCCAACCGTAGAACGACGGTGGAAGAAGGGTTCGCTCTCGAGACGAAGAACGCCCAACAAACAAGTCTGCAACTCAGCAACGGGCTGACGAACATCACAACCTTAAGCAACCTTAAGTAGACTCAAAAAAGGCACAAACCACGAACTAGCTTTACTACCATGCACCCAGGAAGATCTCAGACAAGACAACTAGCACGAAGGCTGTGTTATCGGAGACTCCCTCTTGGCTAAGGAAACTACCCAAGTGCAACCAATGCCCATCCCAGAACTGGTTAAGCCACAAGACCCTAACAGTATGCATGTATGTATGTATGTATGTATGTATGTATGTATGTATGTATGTATGTATGTATGTATGTATGTATGTATGTATGTATGTATGTATGTATGTATGTATGATGTATGTATGTACGTATTTATGTATCAATACACTTAATATAGTGCATTCAAGTACTTCATTAAAGAGCTACACACATGGCTATCTGTCTGATCTAAGCAAGTGCGTCTGAGAATGTTTGCTGCAGAGTGTCGAGTGCATTGTGCAACAGAGCGTAAACGCAATGAAAGACTGTTCCACGTAGATGGTCCAGTACACTAGAAGGCTCGATGAGCTCGAGTTTAAACGTGGAAGCGTTGAACCTGCATAGCTCGCCGGTGTTTGTCGGGAGAGAACGAACAATTAAAACACGTGCCAGCAATATGATCTTAAACTAATGAAATCCTCACGGCAGCAAGAAGTCAGTGTCGCATCTCTCGCATATATTGCGATTTATGCGAATATTTCGGATTGTTGGATACGACTCAGTTTCTACACTTTAGGACAGACTGGAGCTGGCGCAAACGGAATCCTAGGAGGTCCACATGGAGCGAATCGCTATAATCCAGACGCATTAAGATGAACTATTGCATGAGAGTCACTACAGCTCTGACTGATAGATTGCGTAGTATGGTTTGTATCTGATGCAGCTGATAGAAGCAGGACCTGCATAGGAAGTTCACGTGATCCGCCATCGTCAAGTCAAAGTCCAAAAGCACACCCTGGTTGCGGAAGACGAGTTGGGGATTCCAATCAGGGAATTAGAACTTAATAGAACTGTCTGTAGTCAATGTTTGAGAGCCTGGTGTGTGTCCAGCCAAATGTAAGTCTTTAACGGAATCAGGCGCAGCGATTAGACATCCGTTTCTGCAATTCTGCCACAGTGGCCCTTGTAGAAGATAGGCCCTATTTACAAGCAAGTGCATGAGATAGGTGGCATGTGGAATAGAGTTGAACGTCATCAGCATAATGGTGAATTAGCACTCCCAAAGAAGTGACGATTTGTGTCAAATAGGCCGTATAGAGGAGTTTGAAAGTGGTCCCGAGTAATGAGCCTTGCTGGACGCCGAATGGCCCTGGACTGCGCTCTATGTTGGTTAATAACGACAATAGATTCTTATCAAATGTAGTCTATCGAATGTAATCATTCTCTTAGATCTAGAATTTCTATGCTTATGTTTTGTAGCTAACTGCTAAATACTGGATTTTAACAGGAACGACCACAGTCTCTACCAGTAGGGTTGCATGCCAGGCGTCTTTAGTAACTACTTGGATCACTGACGGCGCTAGATCCATTCATTCATTTATTCTGGGGACTTTTATAGCGCCTTTTCAAGAAACCTCTGATTAGCAACAATGAGCTACAGCGCCAAAACTATGTACTTCAGGATAATGCCATTAGCATATTGAAATATAAAGAAGAGTATGGCTTAAAGTTTTGATGAAAATATATCGGATCAGAATGGAAAAGTTTCGAAAAAAATAAACTTGCAACTCTCTCCAAATGCACGGTATTGCAATTGGAGAGTTATGTTTTCGAAGCCCATTCCTTTTCCTTTTCCTGTTGTCGCGTAGCAGATAGGTGACGTGCTTGGATGGTGTCCGGCCATATAGCTTACGGTACCTAATATGGAGGGACTCAATCCGAACTACAAGAAAGGGTATCAAAACATAACTCTCCAGCTGCACTATAGTGCAGTTTGTCTGTCGCTGTCGTAAGGAACAGTCTTTCCGACAACGTGAAGAATGCGCCATCTCTCAAGAAATTAAAATAGCTGAAGACTTATGTTTTAAAATCATGTCAGTGATTTTTTGAACTCATGCAGAGTGCCCTTTTTTCGACCTATAGAAATTATTTGTTATTATTATTATTATTATTATTATTATTATTTTTTGCCCGAGGTATAAATGATCCCTCAGGCTTCTAAAAGCAATTCCGAAGAATAATCACGCCCTAGTATGGCTCGTGGTCCTCGTCCCCGGTGTTGTGCATAAAAGTCCCTCTGAATGCTATGGCGTTATACCGCTGCGTGCAGATTGACAAACGCTGAAACAGATATTTGGTTTCCAAGGGATCGCCGGTGGCGGCAGTCACCCGACGTCCTAGTTCCGAAATGAACTCTCGTCCTGACCTATTTATTGGCCCCAGTGATTCTAGGGCAATGGGAACGAAGTTGTGAGTTGCGGGGAGATCTGCATATTTCGTGATTTTGCGCGAGGCTGCCAGTTCAGCTGCGCTCCCAGGTGTTGTCGACGTCATTTGAATGTAAGATGCTGCGCAAGTATGGATGCTGGTTACGTCCCAGGTCATGTACTTTCCCCCTGCCCACGGTACGAGCGTCGCTCCATCCGGTCTCTTTCCGTCGGTGCGCAGGAGCCCTGGGGGTTCTTTCGAGCTGGGGATGTCTGCTCTCTGAAGGGCTCTCCATATGGCGTCATTCATTGCGAAGTGTCGGCTTGCTCTTCCTCCAGATTGCTTGCACACCAGTCCGTGGTGACCTCCAGGGTCCGCAATCTGACCACATTGGCATTGATGTGAAGCGCATAGGTTGAGGCCCAGGCGTAGGCCAATCGCCACTCGGATCGCTTCGTTGCTCAGACCCAGTCCGCAGGAAGCTATTGGCACGGTTGAAAGCCAGTCTCCGGCGTGGGGCGATGAAACTGCTCCCAGTCTTGCACGGTTTAGTGGGTCGATGTTCGCAGACCACACCGTCGCCTTGTCTTGATCAATCAAGGGTCTGTCCCAGGTCTTCTGTCTGTTCCAAGCTGGCGCCTCGCCTACTGGCAACGTCGATCTGCGAGATTCTTGTATTTCCTTCTCGAAATCATCCATCAGTTCCTCACGGTCGAGGATGGCCGCCCCGAGTGTCTTGGTCGATGCAGCTGACGCTAAAAAAGCTGAAGATGCCAGCATCGTGACCCGTCTCACGCCGAGGCCGCCATCCCTGATTGGCAGTGTGGCCTGTAGCCACTGAGTGTCGTTTAGTTCGATGTTAAGGATCCTCTCAAGGCCATGTCTCATCTGGGTGTCGATAGTTTCCAAGAGGGGTGACCCCAGCAAGGGGCCGAGCGTAGTAGGTATGTAAGTTTCGGCGCTCCGAAGCAGGATCGTAGTAGCATGAGCGCGCCTTGTGCTTGGAGACAAGTGAGATCATTCAACGCCATCTCTAGTGTGTCGCTGTGGTCCTGCAGTGCTTTGTCCAAGGCCTTCCCTCTGAACAATGGTGCACCCAGCAGGGTTACAGTATCTCGTTCCACTCGTTGGAAGCCGGCAAGAGCGTCGTCCGTGCACTCGAAGTCCGAGAGATACTCGCATTTTTGTTGGTTTAGACGGATGCCCAGTGATTGTTCCAGATCCGCTATTGTGGCCAGATCGTGTCGAATGTTCTCCATTTTGCCTCCCAGTGAGATGTCGTCAAGGAATCCTAACCGGAAGTCGGCTTCAAGATTGCGCAGGTACGGCTGTAACGGCAAGCAAAAGAGTAAAGGACCAAGAGGGTCTCCTTGCTGTGGCCCCATTTGTGACCTGACCTCGAACGCACCGAACTGAAGAAGAGATTCCGCAGAGTATGCCTGGTGAACGAAGGCGTAGAGCTCGGGAATGGTGTCGTGTACTGCCTGGAGCATCACATCTCTGCGCATGGTGTTGAAGGCGTTGGCGAAGTCCAGTTTGACGAAGATCTTATCCTGAGTCATGTCAGTCACGAAACCTCTTGCCGCGTGGACCGCGGCCTCTCCTCCACCCGGAGTGCCGATGCCAACCTGGAGGGGCGCGAAGACTGGCGCCAGCTTATTAATTGCATATTTGTTAGCACATTTTGCCGCAAGCCTCCTCCACACGTAGCCAATTGCGATAGGTCTGAGCCCTCCGGTCTTTTTTGAGAGGGCTATGAGGCTACCACCGAACATCAGGCTGCGGACCTCTTGCGGGCATTCGCCCCTCAGCATAATGTTGACGAATCCTGTCAGGGCCTGACGTAGATCCTCTGAGGACTCGCGATTCAGCAGGTCCAACAGGTGTTGAGGACGCATGCCATCCGGGCCTCCAGATGATCCAGTCGGAAAAGATCGGACAGCGTCTTCTACTTCTTTCTCTGTGACCTGAATTGGAATGGTCTCTGCCACTTTCGGTAGTAGCGCTAGGTTAGCGCTCCAGCCGTCCGTGGGGTGCTTTTCTTGCATAGAGGCAAAGGTTTCGTTCGTTGCTCTAACCGGGAAATCGCGGCTGCAGAGAATCCGTGTGGCTGCCCGTATGTTGCCCTCTTCAAGTTTAGAATTGACCGCCGCCAGGAGCAGGTCCTTTGCGTTCCATCCTTTACTGTAGCGCCCGCTGTCCCTATCCTTCTCAATCGCGTCCTCGGTTCGATGAAAGTCCTGTCTGTCCAGTCGTTTTTTGACTATATTCGCGAGATTGCGTCTCCTGCCTGCCCGCGGTGGCTGCTCCAGTATGTTAGCGGCGAACCACAACAGCTGACGCCAGGGTTCGACTCTCTCCGGTTTGTCACAGATGGCTTGCAGGATGGCAGTAAGGGCTGTAGAACAAGCAAATCGGGCCCCTTTGGGGATATGTTTAAGTATCCTGCCACCTTGTTGTCTCGGGTGTTGTAGTCGGTCATAACCACTGCTGGCGCATGCTGTGTAGGCCCCGTTCGTGGGGTCAGGTTGAACCGATCCCACTGCCCCTCCATCGACAGGTTGGGATTCATCTGTCCCTGCAGCACTCACCGACGTCGAGGACAGCGGGGGCTGTCGCGAGCCTGGGCAGGGGCTGTTCCTGGGGCCGTGCAGGTGGACGGTTCCGTCCTTGAGGTGCTGTTGTCTTACCGCCAAGCACCTGCTACACACTCCGCTGGCTTTGTTGACATTAGGCTGTTGATCGATAGAGGCCTGTGATTGGCTGGTGCGCCTCGACATAGCGCTAACAGGTAAAATAGGTCATCGGGACAAAGCGTGCAAACTTGGCCAAAATGTCTCCAACGAAATTCTCAAAATCCAAAATTCCAGCCGTGTCGGCGGGACGAAGTGCAAACTGAGTAAACTTGCTGCAATTCAGTTCGAGGAACCACTTTAGAACACTTAAAATCAATGAAAACTCATCACCGTGAAAACAACCGACCGCGCGGGGACGAGACCACGTGACCTATATTATTATTATTATTATTATTTTTTTTTTTTTTTTTTTACCCGAGGTATCAATGATCCCTCAGGATTTGGAAAAAATTAGTTTAGGAGCAGGGGACAGTGTCTGGAAAATCAAGCCTCGTCGTCTGGAGTCGCTGGAAAGGTCCCGTTAAAAGTGACAGAGTTGTAGCGTTGTATGCAGACAGATAGACGCTGAAAAAGAAACGACGCCTCACGGCGGTCGCCACTGATGATGGATAGGCGACTACCTATACTGCTGATGAATTCTGCACCTGAGAGGTTGATAGGGCCCAAGGTCTCGAAGGCCACCGCCTGGAATTTGTGGGTCGGGGATAGTCCCTGATATTTTAGGTCATTACGTTCAGCCGCCTGTGCTGAGGCGGGCCCCTGGACCCGGCGGGGTGGGTGACATACGAGAGTGCGCACGAGTGGACCACTGTGGCGTCCCATGCCAAGTATCTACCCTCCGACCAGGGGATTAAAGTGGCGCCATCCGGACGTTTACCGTCCGACCTAAACAGGCCGACCGGTTCCTTGGTGCAGGGGACATCGGCCCTCGATAGGGCGCGCCAGATGATATCGTTGATGGTAAAGTGGCGCAGGGAGCGTCCACATGCCTGCTTGCAAACGAAGCCGTGGTGTCCGTTAGAACCAACCAGGGCTCCGCATCGGCAGGTGTGGGGGCTGCAGATGTCAAGTCCCAAACGAAGGCCAACCGCAATGCGAACGGCCTCGTTATCCAAAGTGAGTCCACATGATGGAATCGGAAGTGCCGCCAGCCAGTCGCCTGAGTGGGGGCTGCAGATGGCAGTCAGCCTGGCCTGGTCGACCGGGTTATCGTATCCCGGCCAGAGATGGATTCTGGTCTTATCCAACTCGATCAGCGGGCGATCCCAGATGTTTTGCCTAGTGGGCAACGGTGACATGACAGTGGGCAATGTTTGTTGGCGCGACAAAAGCAGGTCGTCGAAGACGACATCGGGTACCAATGCGCTGTCGCCGAGGATGGCCATTTGGAGCTCAAGAGTTGCTGCAGCTGAAGCCAAATAGGCAGAAGAAGCAAGCGAAACAACTCTACGAAGACCAAGGCCGCCATCTCTCACCGGCAGCGTTGCCTGTAGCCATTGGATGTCATTAAATGAGGTGTTGACTATAAGTTCGAGCCCGGTACGCATGATCGAGTCAAGAGATTGCAGGGCCCGATGGTCAGCGCACGGGGAACAGCGAAGAAGGTAACCTAACTTCGAGGAACCGAAGGAGGACCTAAGAAGAGTGAGGGCGTTCTGGGAAGGAAGCTGGCCGAGTTTTGTAAAAGCCCTTTGTAGGTCGTCACAGTGTTGGGAAAGAGAGGCATCCAGCGCTGCCCCTCTAAAGAGTGGCGCCCCGAGCAGAGTGAGTGAGTCAGGGTCCCGCCGGCTAAAGTCTGACCAGCGAGCATCCAGTGAGTGTGCGGCCTCAAACATAAGGATTTCGCATTTCTGGCGGTTCAGACGCAGGCCCAAAGAAGTCTCCAAAGTGGATATATATTGGATATCCTGCGCCACCGCCGATGGGTCACCTCCCAGTGTAAGGTCATCTAAAAACCAATGCGGAGGTCAGATTTAAGTGACTGCAAGGCAGGTTGGAGGGGGAGGCAGAAGAGAAGGAGGCCAAGAGGGTCACCCTGTTGGGGACCCATCTGGGACGACACCAAATGATCGACACATTTGAGGACTGAGGGGGCTGCGTAGCATTGATGGACGAACTGGTATAGTTCCGGTATTGCTGTAAAGAGTGATTCCAGCATTGTGTCGCGGCGCAGGCTGTTAAATGCATTGGCAAAGTCAAGCTTAACAACCACATGATCGCGCGGCATGCCCGCGACAAAGCGTCTGGTAGAGTGGATGGCAGCTTCGCATCCCCCTGGAACACCTATACCCAGTTGGAGCGGGGCGAAGAAGCCCGAGAGCCTCGACAGGGTGTATTTGTTGGCGCATTTTGCGACCAACCTACGCCAAACATACCCCACGGCTATGGGCCTCAGACCCCCCGCCATCCTTGGTAAGTGCAATCAGATTTCCACCAAAAAGGATCGCCCTAATCCCCTGAGGGCAACCCCCTCTAAGAAGGAGGTTGGAGAACTCGGTCAATGCCCCAATCAGGGCAGGGGCGGTCTCTCTGTGACCCAAGAGATCGAGCAGGTGGCTGGGCCTAAATCCATCGGGTCCCTTCGCGGAACCGGCAGGAAAGGAGCGGATTGCCTCGACCACCTCTGCCTCCGTTATCTGAAGCGGGTTCGTGGAGGCCGGATCAGGAAGCTCAGAAAGCTTGGAGGGGCAAGGATCCACCGGGTGTCTTTCACGCAGGATGTCCGAGTTGTGAGCGTTAGGGATTGCGGGGACGCTTTGTTCGCACAAAATGCGAACTGCAGCCCGGATGTTACCGTCCTCCAGTTTCGAATTGACCGCAGTTATTAGGGCGTCCGATCGGCGGGGGCGAACCTCAGGGGTGGACCCCGATGGTTGGTCCGTGGCGCACCCCGCCGGGTCCCTCACCCATGTCTCAACACGCCCCTTGATGATGTTAGCCAAACTGCGCCTATGACCCGCTCTTGGGGCTTGGCCAAAATGAAAGGCGCAAAACCCAACAGCGCCCTCCAATTGTCAAAGGACCCCGGTGTGGCACATATGTCCCGAAGGGCCGAAACCAGGGCCTGGGAGCATGATGCCCGCGCTCCCTTGCAGATGTGTTTAAGGGTGGGCCCTTGGCAAACCGAGTGTGGAAAAGTGTGTGCCTGGGTACCGGGCTCCAGTTGGGTGGAGGGCCCAGCGAGGCCATCAGCGGTGCTGGACTCCAGCAACGCCGGGACCGCCGCTGCGGGCGTCAGCGTGTCCAAGGCGTCGACGAAGACGTCAGGCATATCGGGGGTCGCGGCCGTCCCCGGTCCACTACCCGGGCCCAAAGGTGGAAAATTTGAACCCGGGCAAGGGCTACCCCTGGGGCCGTGCAAATGAACCCTACCATCTCGCAGGTGCAGTTGTCTAGAAGAGAGACAATGGCTACAAATTCCGCTGGCTTTGGTTGCCTTAACCTGCGAAGGCATAGCTATTTGGGCATGGCCCAATGGGCCTGGCTGCTCCAAACTCCCCTTGGGAAGTTATCTACTGATTGTCTCTTAAAGCTTGGAAGTAAGTGTGGGAAGTGAGTGCAGGTGTACGACTAGAGTAAAAGAGGCATTTTAACAAACCAACATAGAAGAGATGGTGCAATGCGGAAACTAATGGCGGCCAAGTAGGAGCCAAACTGTGACACAACAGGTAAAACCAGCGTGAAGAGGTAAACAAACTAAATTAGACGTGCTGCTACACCGTAGCTATAAATAGCTGCCCCTTAATGCCTAACGGCAGGCGGAAAGTCGCCCATAGTTCAGCTTATCGAGCGAGAAAATGAACAAAATCGACCGAAAAAACCAACCAAATCAAACCCAAACCTAATCAAACTCGGACTGGCAGACCGCCAAACATAACTAGTGTAGAACCGTAAAGCTCAGTACTGACAGAGGTCCGTGAACCAAACAAAACTGTGAAAATCCAGAACTCGAGAGAGATCGACAACCAGACGGCGAGGCCATTCCAGACATTATTATTATTATTATTATTATTATTATTATTATTATTATTATTATTATTATTATTATTATTATTATTATTATTATTATTATTATTAAATGCCCCGAGGTATACAGGATCCCTCAGGGACTTGAATATTAACTATTTTAGAAATTAAAATATCCGGAATGCCCCTATTCTTCGATTTCCGGGCTGGCGAACGTGCCTCTGAACGCCACCGCGTTAAACCGTTGAATTGTAAGCGAGAGGCGTTGGAATAAAAAAGATGTTTCCCGTTGGTCCCCCGTGGCGGTACATGATTATTATTATTTTTTGCCCTGATGTACTTCATTCCCCCAGGGGCTTAGATGCGATTTAGTCCGCTACATGAATTAGACGCGGAACACGTTATAAGGGGTCGCAAAAGTATGAAGATGTTGTGTAGCGCTATTACCAAATCACATTGCATGCTGTCATGACCCTATACTTAATCTGCTCTGAACTTGGTAAATAGAGATGAACACGAACTGAACATCGTATGCCACCGATATTTCTTGATGCTATAGATTTGTTTTAAATTGCATTGATTTAGAACAATGTGACTGTTTTTGACGAATAAGCTGAGTGACTGAACATTTGATGAACTGTATTACTTCGCTGAGTTCCATACGATTCTGTACTACTCTATTTATTAGACGCTGCTGATTTATTTGTTGTTAGGCCTTGTTTAAATTTTCATTTCGTGTGTTTTACGTTTGAGGCCAAACGTTAATTTTCAAAGAGTGGTCCTATGTAGGAGTAGGATTATCATCATCATCAATCATCATCATGAGACTTTATCAGAATTAAGTAGGCCCTAGTTTTGTTTTATTGCAGTGAAATCTTAGAATATGTTTCAGTACTGATATTATGCCTACAATGTTTTAATGAGCGTGTTATCAATATATTAGTACGTAATGGCGCTATATTATAATAATAGTAAAATGTAGTAAACGGTAACCACCTGATAGGGAATCGATGGCATTCAGATGCAATGAATTGTACATGTATGTAACGGATCATAATTCACGGGAATATTATGTGCACTCAAAAGGAGCGAGTTCCCTGCACCCTGTTGTTGAAAGTAAGATGATCAAAGGCTTCCTTAGCGGTGCAGTCTAGACGCACACGGATCGAAAAGCCTATCTACGCGGTTATTGAATGATGTTGAGGATCCTTACTAGTTAGTAATTCATAGCAGACAAGAGTTCAGACCGGCAGACCGTCAGATCGACCTGTCGAGTTTTCAGTGTTTGTTTGTTACCATCGATGTACACTCTTTGTCACTACAATAAACGATATCCTCTGCTGAGCTTCTTCAGTCGTCAACGGCCTTTGGGCCAGTGGCCGGGTCAGGGCCGTGGCAACGAACGATCATCACGCCGGCCTTAGTTGTTAAGCCGCGACGACTACGACCCTCGCAACCAATCATACACTACAAGTGGTGAAGACGCTTGACAATAAGCTTCTTTCATCCACTACACTTTTAATTATCCATTATCACTCAGGTTAGCATTTCTGCGTTTTTGTCAGATTGTTTTCATCAATAAAACGAAGATAGCATGAATCATCATCATCATCATCATCATCATCATCGTCGTCGTCGTCGTAGTCGTCGTCGTCATCATCATCATCATCATCATCATCATCATCATCATCATCATCATCATCATCATCATCATCATCATCATCATCATCACCGTCACCACCATCATCACCATCACCACCATCACCATCACCATCATCACCACCACCACCACCACGACTACTACTACTACTACTACTACTACTACTACTACTACTACTACTACTACTACTACTACTACTACTACTACTACTACTACTACTACTACTACTACTACTACTACTACTACTACTACTACTACTACTACTACTACTACTACAACAACAACAACTACTACTACTACTACTACTACTACTACTACTACTACTACTACTACTACTACTACTACTACTACTACTACTACTACTACTACTACTTATTATTATTATTATTTTTTTTTTTCATCCAAGGTAAAAATATTCCAACAGGTTCTTAGAAACTATCCTGAGAATAACAACCATTCTGAAACTAACGAGCCCCGACCCCATTGAAGTCCACAAACGTGCTACTAATGCAGGGGTTCACAATCTTTTCTATGCCCCGCACCCATGGGAAATGTTTGACCAATGTTCGCTCCCCTACAAGAGTATTATCACATTTGATGACCCATACACGAAATTGTTACTACTGAAACTTACAGCATTACAGGCTTACAATGTTAGCCTACATGGAAATAAACTTCAAATTTCATGGTCTTAGCCATACTTATAAGACATCTCAATAATTTATCATGTATTTTCAATGCATTCTTATAATTCATACTTTCCTCTTTAGCGCACCCACCTGAAATGACACGTGGCACCTCTTGGCAGGCCCGTGCAGAGCTGGCAATAGGCCCAGGCCAGATGGAAAAATGTAGGCCCCATGAAATTTAGACTGCTTAAGTATTTTAGTAGGCTATTATCAGTGCTACCTACCGGGTACATATGATGATATAATTTCTGTATATAATATACACTTACTTTACATTAGCGTACATGAATATGATGCAATTACAATTTTCCGGTAACAGTGCAGAATAAAAGAACTAGAATAATTCATATTCTGTATTGGGAATTAGGTTTGGACGATTGGCATTATTTCGCCGATTGCCTATTCCAGATATTTGGCCTCTTTTTGACGCTTCCGAATTCTATCCGATTTCTTTGCAATATTTATTTTTATTTGGTTTTAAAGTATTAATTTAATACTTTCTTACAATTTTCTGTGTCTATTTTTAGTGAAAAACAGTTGACTTGATTTATAATTAATTATTCAATACTTTTATTTCTTGTTATAGCCTTATAGTTATTCATATTTTTAATTTATAATATTCATTGAATTTGAAAAAAACATAAATAAAATAGAAACTTAGAAGTGTCCTCCAATCCAATTTGCTGAAGTTCTGTAAGGTATAATAATGAATTAAAACTCTTTACTCTTTAAGCATAGCCAAACAGTGCCCAAGACATAATTATTAAAGATAAACCAAACTAAACAAATGTATAATAACTGAAGAATAAACCAGACTATAGAAAAACAATGGCCTCTCATCACGCGTTGGCGCTGTGTACATTTAACACTGAACTAGATGTAATTCAAAAGAGAGTTTATGCAATGAGCTATTTAAAATGATAGAAAGATTAATGGTTTTTACTGAAATTTACATTTTAAAACGCGTGTCTTAAGAAAACAGTTTTGATGATGCGTCGACTCATTAATTTTATTATTTTACACGGATTTTCAATGATAAAGATTACTGCAGAAGGTCGCCAAGACAGGTTTACAATTTTTTATTAATGAAAATAGAATTGTTTGGGTAAAAAATATTCCTTCTTTTGATATTTGTTTCGGTAGTCCAGGGATGTGCCGATTAATCAGTCTAGGGCAAATCCAGCGAAAACCAATTTCCGGATCAGGATTCGGCCAAACACTAAAAGCAGAAATGGTCATCACTTCTTCACATTCAAAAATGCTTTCCGTGCTTTTCCTTGGGCAAATTCATCAATTACATCGTAGAATTCCAGCAACTGTGGCTTGTCACTTTTGATGTTCAAAATTGCTAATTCCTTCGAAATTTCTTGCATTAAGCTTATTGTTGATTATGATATTCGTGACAGTTCTAATTTATTAATTTATGATTTAACAATATTTTATCTGCATTATTCCTTATGCTAAAGGACTCCCTTTGACTCTGTCGGGGAAAGTAGGCCCCTCAAAATCGTAGGCCCAGGCCAACTGGCCCCCTGGCCCCCTCTGATCTGGCCTGCCTCTTGGGGGTGCGTGCACCCCAGTTTGGGAACCTCTGCCCTAATGGATCGATGGAAAAGCGCTGGTGAAGGTTGTTATCTCAAGCACCTTCCCGGAAACTGTAGATTTATTATTTTTTTAACCCAAGGTATTTATGATCCCTCAGGTGTCAGATAAGAATATGCAAGGCTAACTCTGGAGTGGACATCCATGTCAAGATGTAGAACAAAACTGATGTGGAAGGCAATTGCATTGAATCGTTGAATCATAATTATTATTATTATTATTATTATTATTATTATTATTATTATTATTATTATTATTATTATTATTATTATTATTATTATTATTATTATTATTATTATTATTATTATTATTATTATTATTATTATTATTATTATTATTATTATTATTATTATTATTATTATTATTATTATTATTATTATTATTATACTTACTATTCGGTGACTTGAGATCTCTGTGAACAATGTCATTTTCGTGCAGATATTTCATGCCTTCAGCAATCTGAATGCCCCAGTCCTTCAGAATTTCCAACGGAAGATCAGATTTGCACGCAGAGAGAACCTCTATTAACGATCTTCCACTAGCGTATTCCATCGAAATATAAACAGCATGAGGTTCCAGACTTACGTCATACACTGTAATAAGATGTTTGTGATGCAGAGACATCCATTTACGACAAGCAGAAAGTTGTTTTTCTGAATCGTCCTTTAACCATCGCTTCTTGATGGCGCATTTCTTCTCTTTCCAGTCGCATGGACCGTACACTTCGCCGAATGCTCCTTTACCGATGAATCTATCATTCGAAATAAACCTTTCGAAGTTCTTGTCCTCGTAAGACATTTCCATGAACTACTGGCGAATTTTGTACCTGGTTCACTTGACTTTCACTGAAATTCACAAATGATACTCGATTTAAATTGACTGTCTTATTATTACCGTGTTTTCTTGAGGTGCTATATTGCTTAGAAACGCGCGACTCGAGGATCTGGTGAGCGGACTATGTGAAGAACGTGGGCACGTTATTTCTGCACACGTGCTTCTGTTACCAAGCAGTAGACTTTAATTGAGGCGTATGCTGAGAACTAAACGACAAGTCTTGCGATTCACTGACACAGGCAAGGTCGTTGTAATCGTCCGTTGAAAACTGAAGGGCCGACGATTAGCAATCGCAGGAATCGCCTGAAAACAGTTTACATTCAAAATATAGTTCGTTGAATGTCGTTTTATTTAATAGATAGTGACACATTACATTATTTGAGACTTCATGAACAAACAATGCTGCATGCATTGTTGACACCAACTCACCATAATTGTCCCCTCTTCAATACGGCTACGGGAAGTACCACTCCAATGAATCACTTATCACTCGCTTACTTGCCGATGTCTTTAGTGCAGTCGACAAGGTATGCCACTCTTCTCGCCTTTTTAGATGTCAGTGCCTCCTTTGTCAATGTGGACCATGCTATTCTATTTTAGCTTTTTGTCTAAATCTTTCGGCATTGTCAATTCAGCCCTTCTTTTATTGCGCTCTGTTCTCGCTGACCGCGCTTTCTCTCTGTCTCTCTCCCTCGCTCTCTGTCTGCCTCTCTGTCTATCTATGTCGTTTTTGGGTCCACATTCTATGCCTGGAACTTTATCCCATATGGCCTTCCTCAAGGTTCGGTTCTGGCACCTCTCCTTTACATACTCTATACCGCTGACCTATCAGACATACTCGCCCTCAACTTGGTTGAGGCTCATCAGTATGCCGATTACACCCAAGTCTTTGATCATAGTCCAGCCTGCGAAGCTGATTCACTGGTCGCGAGGGTCCATGAGGCCACCACGGCGCTGGGCCTTTAGAAGTCTCCTAACTGTCTCCACCTTAATTCACATAAAACGCAATTCATCTTGCTTGGCGGTCGACCCAAACTAGCCAAGACTTACATGGAATTTCTGCGAGTTAGGTTCCCAGACGTCCATTACTCTGCCACAGTCTGGATCGAGTATTCTCATTTTCAGACCATGTCAATCTTATCTGTTGAACCAGTCTTCGTCATCTACGTCAACAAAGCATGCACCATCCGTCACTCGCTTTCTCCTCACGCGGTAAAAACTACCGTTCATGCATTGATTTGTATACTACTAGGGTTGACTTCGGCAACAACATCAATGGTGGTCGCTTTTTACTTAATCTTTCAAAGCTTCAGTCAATACTTAATGCTGTTTCCGCCTTATTGGTGGTATCCAGAAGTTTGCTCACATAATTATTTGCCTGCATTCATGAAACTTTCCACTGGCTTCCTTGGTCCCAGCGCAGGCAGTTCAAAATTCTCACACTTATGCGCAACTCTCCGGCGGGGTAACTCCTTCATATCTTCATATCTTATGAACCTCGGTCCCTCCACTCTCTGGACGCTTCGCTCTCGGCTCGGCCGTCAGAAGCCCTCTGGTTGCTCCCCGCATGCGCGTTATCACTGCTCAATCCAGAAGCTTTGCTTATGATGGCCTCTTTAGCTGAAACCATCTTCCGCAGGAACTCCGACCTGAGAGCCTCAGTTTTCCTCTTTCCGTTTCCGCTCCTTAGAATGGACTCCCAAAAGATCTCCACCAGTTTGCTCATCCTCCTATCTCACCTGTCAATCCCATCGCTCCCCGCTTGCACTTTCCTCTGCTACTTCCCACTTACGACTGAAAGCCGAAATCATCAAGCTATCCTATCCTTATTGTGCTCCTGCGCCACCACACGACCACCACCATCACTCACCGATTGCCACCGTAGCACCATGCTGTCTCCTCGACTTGACATCCTTGGATTCTGGCCTGGTGGCTATTGTGGATATGATTTGATATAGCACCGGTGCATAAACAGGCGACTTTTATGGAGCACTGAGAAGTTTCAATGATTTACATTACATTGCAATCGCCATTCGTTCTTTCATCTTTGTATATATGCATAAAAGTTATTCTTAATATATAGGCATGATACAGATATACAGGTGTTCACTTAAAACATACAATAGTTAGCTTGTTGTGTTAGAACCCATAGTATAATAACGCGTAACCTCCGAAGGCAAACGCATAGTTATATGACAGAGTAGAAAAGGTGCTATAAACATCATACAGTAGAGAAGCAGGAGAAGTAAAGGCAGAAGTCATGATGATCAGTTTTGTGTTAGTCACGTCCTCCGGGAACCTACCTGTACCGGTTGTTGGTCAGGCTGAGCTATTAATAGACAAATAATTCTAGGTAGTGTTAGTAACCGGGATGGATCAGGTATCAAGGTACAGCACAAAGGAGATGAGTACTGCGGCGGCCACTGCATGCAAAGATTGACCAGTCATCAGGATGTTGGGGTGACGAGATGTACAAGTAGGCTGGCAATATAGATAAAAATAGTTGCAGTGGGTTAGATAGAGCAAGAGGCGAGTAGTAGTCAGACAAAGAAATGAGTCAGGAATAAGATGTGCAAGTAACCGACTGATCACAGAATAAGGAGAGGAACATGAGTGTATTGGAGGAAGAGGTTCAGCCGGAAAGTCGCTGAGCCAAGCTGTCTTAGAAGGAGAGAGAGACATAATTTAAGGGGCAGTCATGAAGTAAGAGGATCAGTCGGACGAAGATCAGCCGAGACGGTCACTGGGGAAGTCGAACGTAGGAGATGGAAAGGTTCGGAAGAACGAGAACAACGGGAAGAGGAAGAAATAGAAAGAACCAACGAATCTAAGTTTAGTAGTGGGTTTAGTTATTATTATTTTACTGTCTGATATTATTATTATTATTAACATTGTCATCATCATCATCATTGCTAACCTTATATTAAGCGAGTTGCTCTTGTGACGCTATTATAGTTCCATTGTAAACTTTCACAGCGGGTGTTTAATTATAATAAATCATTTAACTTGAATTCTGTTTTTTAATATTATTATCTAATCTAATCACTAACTCCGTGATAGTTACGAGGCTACGTAACTGTTGTCTGTCGACCTTGACCTGCAGCTTCTGTCTATCTAACCTTCTTGCAATTTTAGCTATGTTCATTGTTCACAGCCGAGGGTCGCATAAATCATAGATCCGCCACCTGTACTGTAAGACCCGTCATCTGAATTATGAGATCCGACAACAAATGCTGGAGATCAGTCAACTAAAAGTGGAGACCCTTGACCTCAAAAGGGAGATCCACCACCCAAATCAGACCAGCATCCGTCGATCTCACAGTTCACTTCTGCCATAGAAAACTTCTTAGGTAGCTAATGAAGTTACTCTCTGCTGTTTTATAATCGCCTGTGGTAGCGAAAGTATTGTATTGCTTTTTATTGTATTTACGCACTTCTGAAGCGTCTCTCACAGTACGACCCAATAAGAGACCACTAGCTACATTACGACACGAACCGAAGTACATCTACTACATTCAGCTAGTTACGTTACAAGTGTATACATGAATACATGCAAACATACATGCATATATAGCTATATACATACGCACATCTTTTCAACCGAAACCGTATTTTAAATGCATTTGCATAGGAGACCAACGATATAGTTCGCCGTTTTTTATTCTTTGTTTATTCTTAATAGGAGATTGTGTTTTATTTTATTAGGCCTATATTCGGACATTTGTAAAGCCCATCTTACAGCATCTCCTTAATTTTATCCACTGCGCCGCTATATATTTCACCCACGTCGGTTGCGTCTAAAATAATCTCATTCTTCGATTTAAAATTAGGTTCGGCCTCGACTTCTTCCCCAGATTTCATATCTACTTTCCCCATTACACACATAAGATTGATTTGAACTTTTACCCCTCGATTTTTCGTTAGCAGACCTACTACGTGCGGCCTTACAGCATTGAGGAAAGATGTGACGTCGATTCCCCCGGTTCCTTCGATTGTGTATCGCTTAGTAAATCCCTTAATAGCATTCGCGGTCTCTAGGATTTCAAACTTCTTTTTATTAATTTTACTAAAAATACTCGAAACGTTTAACTTCAACGAGTCTAATTTTTCATTCACGGGTTTCTTTTCTCGAGGAGCTACGTAATTAACCAACCAATCCGCAAAAGAATTAATTTTCGACCTTACCTCGTTCTTTACTTCAGTTAAAACATTATTAAAACGAGATTTCCATGTATTAGATGGAGGTGTATACTTACCTGGAACAAGCGTTGGAACTTTGATGTCTGGAACTGGAGCGTCTAGAGGGTTGCTTTCATATCCGGTCTTGACGCTTTGTAAAAGTCTCGATGATAGGAATGTCACGAGATCCGCTTTTCGCAATCTCGAATAACCTACCATCCCGTTCTCTTTAGCGATATTTCGTAATTGTTTTACTGTATTCGTTTTGTATTCCATTTTATATACAGAATCTATTTCTTTAAGTCCTTTCATGAAATCAGAATTTGTATTCATTTTTAGAGTAGTCTGCGGAATTTTGTTTTTTCACACGAGCTTATATAGACCGACAACACAGGCCTATGATACTATGAGGATTGCCCTAACTATTACGCCATGTCAGCAGAACGCAGGAATTTCCACCAGTTTCATGCTGACTCATCAACGCGCAGAAGCGGCTATTGGTTTCGTAGGAGGGTTGTGGTTATTGCGCAATACGTAAAATATAACCTAAGTTAGGAGAAAATGACATTTATTTATGTAGCGCCTTTGTAATGCGCCAGCTAGCAACATTCTCTACTACTTTTTTGTTTTGATTCCGTGAACCAATTAGACAAAATCAAATCCAGTTTTGCTATTTGTTTTGATTCCGTGATCCCTTTATACAAAATAAATCCAGTTTTTGCTATTTGTTTTGATTCCGTGAACCATTTAGACAAAATCAAATCCAGTTTGCTATTTGTTTTGATTTCGTAACCCCTTGAGATAAATTCAAATCCGCTTTCGCTAACGCTATTCTTTTATAATGATTCCATACAATAGCCACATTTCTATAAATTATTATGTTTGATCTAAACATAGGTTGTACACAAAACTTATGTTAAAATAAGTTTTCTTGACCAATTTTATTCCAACTTACTTATTTGCAGGTTTGCGGAACGCTATCCTGACCTGTCAGGTAGCAAAAAAGCACAGTAACCATACTTTGTAATGATCTCTTGAATATGATTATGTCCATGTTATAAAGATTTCTGTAGAGCACAAATGTTCTATGTCCATTTTCGGACACCCCGCCCTTAAAAACTTCGTATTTTTAATATTTTTCTTAGGTCATTATAATGCCAGTGCTCTGCTTACCTGTTTACCTGTTTAAAGAAGTATTCAATGACATAAAGAAAGTATGGAAATGCAGCTATGTTATATTTTTCATAAGCATTTGAAATTAAAAATTCAGTTTTCTCGAAATTATGAAATATGGACATAGTAGGCTACGTTTGTCCTCTATACAGTCGATGTGTCCTTATAGGTTTTCCGGTCGCTCAACTCTGTTCGTGACGCATTTAAGCTGTTCTACATGTAGGTTAAGAAAATGTTTAGTGTTTGTGCTCACCGAAAGTATAAACAATCACCTATAAAAAGCAACTTAGATTCGTAGCCTAGAGACAAATAAATGTCCAATTACACAAACAAACGGACGTACTGTTTAGAATATATTTGATGGTGTCTGGACATGAGTCAGGAATTTCCAATTTCATCTGTCCTTTCAGTGCGTCAGCTATTATTATATGATCAGGAACGTCTTTGTGGGGAACAGTTCTTGTTAATATCTCCCACTGAACCACGCCGTAGCTGTGAAGTAGAATATCATGAATATCAAATCAATAGGCCTATACCTGACCAACGTAAAAGGCGCTTTCCCAGTTGAAGTTAGTCAGGAAAAGAAACAAAAGAATAAATTAATTGTAACAATATCTAATCCTTAGACTGTGCCTATATTTAACCCGTTTGATATCATGAAAGAGATGAATAACACATAAATGTGGGTATACATACAGTTGGCATTGAACCTAAAAATATAGATTTACATGTATTCAGCTTTTAGAAACTCATACACGATTGTGTTATCAAATGCAAACATCTTATATAGATTTACTACAATTCGAACGCCGTTTAACCCTGCGTGGCTTTAAAAGACGTAAGCTACATGTATTTCATATTTATAAATGAGCGCAAACGTGTGCTTTAATTCATTCTGTCTTATAATAAATATATTTTGCAACTAAAACTCCTAAAACCTAAATTTTCCGCTCATTTCCTCTGCAAAAAATGCAAAATACAGCGATCAGTGCGACGGTCCGACCACTCTCCTTTTTCTGAAATCCCAAGCTCTTGCCAGAAAATCCCAAGATTGGCCAAAAGTGTACACAAAAATCCCAAGTTCCTGAAAAGGTGAGAGCTGTGCTGAAATATTAAATGCGTCTTAACAATCACAATTATTCACAAAAATGCCTAGCTAAGAACTGGCAAATAAAAAACCCGAGCATAGCACTTAAATAACAAGATAATTACGATGTTTAGGCTACAAGTGACAATAATAATAAACGTCTTTCAGACTGAGCGAGTTTTTTTCAAATCTGAATAGCTGCCAATGTTGAAAAGTACAGTAAAAACTAGTATGTAGACCGTAAAACATATCCCAAGATTGCTATGCAAAATCCCCAGATCCCAAGTCGACCCCAAAAAAGATCTTGGGAAAAATCCCAAGGAGTGGTCACACTGACAGCGATGGATTGATTAGCAAAGGAATAGATGCATTACACTGTATCACCCTTGATAGCGCTGCCAAGATATTATTTAGTTCAAGGCAGAGGCCGCATTGGCTCACAAAATTGCTTAAACTTAAAACAAACAAAAACAAAATAGAACGACTTGCCTCCAAACATCACTGACTTTTGAGAACTTCCCTTCAGTAAGAACTTCAGGAGCCGCCCAGGAGCAAGTTCCAGCGTTTGTCATAGTTTTTGTACCTTTGTACTCTCGTATCTGATCAAAGTCTGTTATCTTTAGCGTCTTATTGTTAGGATTGGACGATGCATCCGCTTCCATTACCACAACTAAAACAATTCGTTACCAAATTATATATTTGATGTAGATATCCATGTATGTATTAATACACGTAATATTGCGCCTTCAAGTACTTCACAAAAGCGATGCACACATGGCTAATCTGCTCGAGAATGTTTGCAGCACAAAGCCGAGTGCAACAGTAAATGCAATGAAAGACTGTTCCACGAAGACGGTCAAATAGCCTACACGAGAACTCGAAGTTTGAGCTCGGGTTTAAGTGTGGAAGCGTGACATCTGAACATCGCCACGGCTAGCAGACTTGGTTGATCTGAAACAGGAACACATAGCTCGCCGATGTTTGCCGGGAGAGATGCAATAATTGAAGCACATGCCAGCAGGATGATCTTGAAAGAAATCCGCTCGGCAATAGGAAGCCAGTGTAGCGTCTCTCGCATATATTGCGATTTAGGCGAATATTTTGGTTTATTGGCATCGACTCGGGCTCCACAATATTTAGGACAGACTGGAGCTGGCGCAAACGGAATCCTAGGAGGTCCACAAGGAGTGAATCGCTATAATCCACACGTGGTTAAATGATCGAGTGCATGAGAGTCACTTCAGCGCGGACTGAGATTCTGTCGTGTGGTCCGTATCCGATGCAGCTGGTAGAAGCCGGACCTGCATAGGAAGTCTACGTGATCCACCATCGTCAATATTATTCCAAGTCCAAAAGCACACCCTGGTTGCGGACGACGAGTTGAGGATTCATTTCAGGGAATTATAACTTCATAGAAGTTGTA
Organism: Aporrectodea caliginosa; assembly: GCA_020284085.1. NCBI lineage: Eukaryota > Metazoa > Annelida > Clitellata > Crassiclitellata > Lumbricidae > Aporrectodea > Aporrectodea caliginosa. Next base: position 1,532,489 of record JACEVL010000080.1, read on the forward strand.
ATAAAATTGTCGGTCGTCAATGTTTGAGCGCCAAATGTACCGAGTCTTTGAAGGATTCAGCCGCATCCGATTAGACGACATCCGTTTCTGCACTTCTGCCATAGTGGCCCTTGTAAAAGATAGGTGGAATACAGTTGAACGTCATCAGCATACTGATAACTCAGCGCTCCCAGAGAAGTGACGAGTTGTGTAAAATATAGGGAAGAAGAGTCCCGAATCGTAATCGTAATCTCCAAATTTCTAAAGCGCCACTCGAAAGCCAAGCGCAGGGCACCAGCTTATTCACTGACCCTTGCGGGAAGCGAATAGCACCGGAATTTTCTGCGCTCTATATTGGTTCAGTTAACCACGACGATCGATTCTTACCAAATCCAGAGCTATGATGTCTACTTAATCTAATAATAATTATTATGGAAGACTTTATAAGACTGTATTCTAGACCTAAGAGAATTATTCTCTTAGATATAGAATTTCTAGGCCTCTAAGTGTTTTATAGCGAACTGCTAAATATTGGAAAATAACAGGAAAAATCACAGATTTCACGCCAGCTATAATTGCATCACTGGCGGCACTAGATTAATTCATTAGTCCATCCATTCATTCTGAGGACTTATATAGCGCCTTTTCACGAAACCAACTGATGAACGCTTCCAGCCAGAGTCACGGCTAAAGAAAAAAGACTCGATTAATTTACAAATCCCAGTTTGATTGATCAGGGGTAAGAAGCGGCATGGCCAAGCAGCCAAGCGAGCCCGTGCAACTCGGAGTCCCCTCTGGTCGCGGAGCGAAGCGCCCGACGCGCTGCAAAGTCGGACAGTGGGCGACAGAGATCACACAGGCAATATGCACCACCGCCAAGGATGCATCGTAAAACCAAAGCGGTAATCCGAAAAGAAATCCGTTGGGACACAGGCAGAAGGTGCAACACATCACGCACGTAAGCAGAGACAGAGACGAATTAGGGTATTCGCCCAATGAGCCGAGCAGCCGAATGCAGAACCCGATTTATTCGTCCCAGAACCACAATTGGAGGTCAACGATGATGGAAACAGTGGTCTATTCGTCTAGTAGTGAATGCATGCATGCACAAGAACCACTAGTGCGTCATGAGAAAGAAAGCGAGAAGCCACTCGGAGGTTCCGAAGCTGATAATAACAGGTTCGAGGTTCATGTTCGCAAAGGTCAAGGGTGACACCAAACAAAACAACAAAGAAACTGACAAAACTTTTATTTCCCAGAAAAATAATGCATATGACAGTTCCAAAAATACATAGCACATTTCAGTAAACTGGCTATGGAATCGGGGAGACCCAAAAGGGGAAGAAGCCCCGCTAAATTAAGGATACCCCATTAACTAGATTCGATGATAGATGATTAGTCAGTTGTTAACTAGCTGATAACATTCAACTTTCAAAAAGAGAAGATTAAAATGTAAGCTCCACAATGAAACAATTCCAAATAAGATATCGTCAATCTTTCAACCTTGATTTAAGTAATTCCTCCACAACTTCCTAAACTGGATAAACGTAGGTGTATTCTGAAGACTTCTAGGTACAGCATTCCAAGTTTCCGGACCGTTACAGCAAATAGAAAACCTACGATAATTTGTTCGGGCATATGACACACATAGACAACCAGATGATCTTGTATAGTGAGTCACTACTTTAATAGTTCAAAACTGATTAAGGTAACAAGTTATTGACAAATTTAAACATGTAGCGGTTCATGTTCTCAAATGTCATAATATTATATTCTCGGTATCTGCATGCCGTATGGGCATAATAAGAATCTCTAGCAATAACTCTAATTGCTCTTTTCGGTAGAAGCACAAGACATTTTAACCTAGCAGAATAATTTGAGGCCTAGACATTTTTTCCATAATCAAAATATGGGTTATTAATGTAAAATATAAGTTCTTGCGAATGTGAGCCGGTATTAGGTGAGATATTCTCATTTATTATGCCAAGGTTTCTGGAAATCTTGCCTGCAATAATATTAATGTGTTCAGCTGTTCATCAATACAGACTCCAAGAAATTTAGTAAAGTGGGTTTGGGAAAGGACAATTCCATCAATTGACAAATCTGGTCGAAGATCTGGGATTCGTTTTTGTTGTAGAGTGGAATATTAAAAAGCATGATTTTTAAATATTAAGGGAAAGTCTATTGGTCCTAAACCACTCTGCTAGAATATTTAACTCGCAATTTGTTATTTCAATGACCCTAGGCAAAGAATCAAGTTAACAGAAGGCATTCGTGTCATCAGCAAACAAGTCAAGTTTAAGCACAGCAGAAGCATTGGGAAGATCGTTTATGTACAGTAGAAACAACAGAGGACAGAGGCCCGGGAAGTGTTTAAAAGTTGTGTGAGCCAACCTCAGCCACGTATAGATTTGAGGTATATAAAATTATGCATCACAATATATAAATTATATGTATATAATTTATATATATATATATATATATATATATATATATATATATATATATGTGTGTGTGTGTATATATATATATATATATATATATATATATATATATATATATATATATATGTGTGTGTGTGTGTGTGTGTGTGTCAGTATGTGTATCCATTTCCACGCATAGGCTACTTGCCAATATATATATATATAATGTGGATATAAGTATATATATAGATGTATATAGGTTGTATATATATATATACAAGGTTGTATATATATATATATATATATATATATATATATATATATATATATATTAGGGTGGTTCACAAAAACCAAGTTCAAGCTGGAAACCAGGGCACCCTCTCAGTTTGTTAGACCTGTCAATAGTATTGCTGAGATAAAATTTCAGCATCTTATTCCAGCTGGAAGATGGTGCTCAATGACATAGAAATATTACCACATAGTAGCATTAGCGGTAAATCTTGATGTCGTATAACTTGGTCAATAACTTAACACTTGTTATGGAGATGAGTTTCAAATAGTTTCTGTTGTGTTATACTTACTTACTTACTTACCTACTAGTATTTTGAACAAAGTGTAAAGTTCTTGTTAAAGGTCATGGTGTC
>JACEVL010000080.1:1540534-1580267 GCA_020284085.1 Aporrectodea caliginosa
CTCTGCTGAACAGGAAGCCAATGCAAAGATTTAAGCACAGGGGTTATATGTTCATAATTATTTGAATGTATTAGTTATGGCTCTAGCCAGAGAGTTCTGAACCCCTTGCAGTGTAAGCATGTTAGACTTATTGATACTAGTAGGAAGTGAATTACAATTATCTAGGCGACTGGAAACCAATGCATTTGCCAGAGATATTCTTGCAGACATTGGCCCATAACGCCTAATTCTGCGTATGTCACGAATGAACATTATAGAATGACTCACAAGTACAGGTCTTCTAGCTGAGCCACGATGCAGAACAGTTATGGGCTCTCGTGCATTCCACGCCTCTGCTCCAAAGGAATGGAATCGACTACCACTTTCTCTTCGTAGCTCAACTTCACTTCCTTCCTTCAAAAAGAGGCTCAGAACTCACTATTTCTACTTGGCTATCAAGGATTTAGAAATCTAAGTGCATTTTCACCTGGCGGCTGACTATCCGCGCCTCAGATTCACATTTCCGTGTGACCTTGCGCGCGCTACAAACTTATTTAACCCTCGGGCTACCAAGGGGGGGGTGGTTGCCACCCCCCCCCTTTTTCAGCTTTTTTCCATCTCAAACTTTTTCCGTATAAAATAAAAATTTGACATTTTACGTAGCTGTAGGGGGTTCATTTACACACGTTTTGAGGTAAAATGTGAGATGATATCTCACACCGTTCAAAAGTTATACCCAATATACCCGAGGTACCAGGGGGTGGATACCACCCCCTAGATTTTCGACTATATCTTATCCGTCATTTAATATTAAGAGAAACAAATTATACCATTCTATAGAGGGAATGTGGGGCTACATTTCTATGGTCATTGAGTTGACCTGAGACAACCGGAAGTGCTCAAAATAAATTAAAATGTATGAAAATAGGTTACACTTTCACACATTTTTCATGTTTTTTCGATTATAACGTATTCATAATTTATTTTTGAAGAGAAATAAATTATGCCGTTGCATAGAGGACATCTAGAGCTATTTTTTCATACTGATTAATTTATTTTTTGATGACCGGAAGTGTTCAAAATAAATAATAATACGCGTAATTTGTGTGAAAATGGCTGAATACAGCTATACAATGTAAAACCGATATATATGTATGAATATATATGTATGGATGCATATATATACGTATATAAACATGTGTAGGTATGTATTTGTGTATCTTGGATGCATAGATCAGTTTCAAAACACACATAATCTTATATTTGTTTATCCAAAAAGTACAAAATGTACGCAATAATATAAAATATCGCTAATTATCGGTTCCTTTGTTAAAAATGATGTAATTTCGAGGTGCATTCACATAATGTACAACTAAATATACCATTTTGTACAGAATTGAATGCTGTATCAATTGGTGTATTACAAGTTATGATATGTGAAACCAAACACGAAATCCAGGGGGGTGGTAACCACCCCCTTGGTAGTCAGTGTTACAAAAAAAGGTTGGTAGCCCTAGGGTTAATAATAATAATACAAATACTGTTTACATGGCCACTAAGAGACATGATAGAAAACAACACCTAAGTTACGTGCAGCATCGGCCAATTGAACAATTGAGTCACCCCGTTTCAATGACTTAAGCCCATCAACATTTTTAAGTTGCTGTGGAGTGCCCAGTAGCAGAAATTCAGTCTTTGATGGGTTAAGGAGGAGTTTATTGGATGCCATCCAGGACTGTACTTCATCAAAGACAGCAGACAACAGCTGTACAGATGAGTCACATGACAGACTGTCAAATAAAATGTAAATTTGAGTATCATCAGCATAGAAATGATATCTCAGCGAATGATTATCAAGCAATGCTCCTAATGGCGTGGTGTATAATGTAGACAAAAGAGTGTCAAGCACTGATCCATGTGGTACACCGCATGTCAGCAAAGCATCAGATGAATAATTACCATTTAAATACACTGATTGAGTGCGTGGACTAAGATAAGTACTAAACCAATTTAGTGCAGGGCCAGAGATCCCAAACCAGTTCTCGAGACGATGAAGAAGAATAGAATGATCCACAGTATCAAAAGCAGCAGACAAGTCAAGCAGAACAAGTGCTGTCACCTTACCCCCGTCCATGGAGCAAATGATGTCATTATGAACAGTAAAAAGTGCAGATTCAGTTGAGTGAAACTTACGATAAGCAGACTGAAAAGGGGAGATTAGTGAGATTGATGACAGGTGAGTTTGCATGCGATTCATGACTATCCGTTCAAAGGATTTTAGATATAAAATTCAAGGCTGAGATAGGTCCATAATTATTGATAGAACACCAGGATCAAGAGAAGGTTTCTTAACACTAGAAGTACCGAGAAATCGAACTTCCTAGAAGCGCCGAAGAGGTCATTTAGACCCCACATAATTTATAAAGCAAAGTCAATTGCAAATTAAATGAAATTGACTACCAACTTTATTAACATAAATTTACATAAGCATAAACAAGTGTAATAAGTAAGTTGGAATGGGATAACAGGAGATCCTCTCCTCTCATCAGATCTCCCATCCTCTCGCCAGATCTCCTCCGCTCTCACTAAATCTACTATCCACTCACCAGATCCCCGATCCTCTCACCAGATGTCCTATCCTCTCACCAGATCTCACCCTATCTTCTCGTCAAATCTTGTATCCTCTCACCAAATTTCCTATCCTCTCACCAGACCTCACCCTATCTTCTCACCAAATCTCCTACACTCTCAACAGATCTCTCCTCTCACCAGATCTCCTTTCCTCTCGCCAGATCTTCTATTTTCTCGTCAGATCTCCTCTACTTTCACCAGTTCTCCTATCTTATCACCAGATCTCCTATCCTCTCACCAGATCTCCTCTCCTCTGACCAGATATTCTTTCCTCTCACCAGATCTCCTCTCCTCTCACCAGATATCGTCTTCTCTCACCAGATCTCTCTCCTCTCACCAGATTTCCTCTCCTCTCACCAGATCTCTCTCTCTCACCAGATCTTCTCTCACCAGGTCATCCTTCTTCTCGCCAGATCTCCTATCCTCTCGCCTGATCTCCTCTCCTCTCACCAAATCCCCTATCTTCTCACATTCGATTGCGTAATTAGTTTTGATCTATAATATTATTGAATAAAAAACAAGAAATGCGTAGCCTGACATGCAAGTACTAATACAGGGGTCAGATTGACCCCTTGGTGCTTAAAGGTAGAACAGCAAAAATTTCAGAAATTGTGAATCCCCCGAGTTCAAATTCTCGCAGAGGGTATACCATAAGAAGTTAGGAGAAGTCATGAAATTACAGGACCCGGGCTATATCTGGGGCCGAGGTGCGTTCCGCTAAAAACCAAAAGGGGTCAGATTGACCCCTTCGGTGCTTCTAGTGTTAAGCAGCGGATGAACTATGGCATGAGCAAAAGGAGGTGGGAAGGAGCCCCCCATGCAATGAGAAATTGATAATTATTTATGTAAATGGTGGGGCCAAGGACATCAAAGCACTCTTTCAGAAACCAAGTTGGAATAATGTCAAAGAGACCGGTTTTGTTAGGCGAGGAAAAGACAAGTGTTTGAACCTCTTCCAGAGTAGTTGGCAGAAAGTAGTCCATGATAGGAGGTGTACAATTTGGATGGAGGAATTTGTCCAATGCAAAGGAACTGATCAATTTAAGACGTATACCAGAAATTTTGTCTGCAAAAAAGGTCAAGAATTTACTTGCAAGATCATGGGCAGCTAAACACACAGTTGGGGACATATGCAACTTCTCCCGATGTAACAATTTATTTAAGGCCAACCACAAAGATTTTGGTGATGCAGACTTTCAGCAATTAAATTAGTTAAATATTCAGATTTGGCAGATGAAACAAGTTTTCGAACACGTTTGCACTGTTGCTTAAATTTAATGTGATCAGAAGGCAAACGGCAGTAGTGCCACCAACGCTCCAGTTGACTTCTGCGACGCCTAGCCTCAGAAATGGCGGAATTGAACCAAGACTGTGGTGTGCCCTCCACAACCCTCTTAATTTTAAAAGGCATTTGCTTATCAAGCAGGTCACTTAGAGTGGACTGGAACTGCACTGCCAGCTCATTAGCTGTTTGTACAAGAGTTAGCCACAAAGCAGATGCCAAGATATCATTCTTTAGCTTATTTAAATCAATTTTATGCCAGGGGCAAAATTTAATGATTTTATAATATCTAGGCGGTTTAACCCTCGGGCTACCAAGGGGGGGGGGTGGTTGCCACCCCCTACGTTTTTATGCATAAAAATTTTTTTCATATGGAATATAATTTTTGAAATTTTGGTAGCTGTAACAAATTCATTGGCGCACATTTTGAGGTAAACATCATGGTGGTAGCCCAGGCCATTCAAACGTTATACCCGATATACTCGAGGCACCCCCCTAGTTTTTCGACTGTAGCTTATTGACTATTCTTCCGATAAGAGAAACAAATATACCATTCTTTAGAGGGAATGTAGGGCTTCATTTGCATACTTACAAGTTTATCTTTTGAAAACCGGAAGTGATCAAAATAAATAATAATACGCGTAATCTGTGTGAAAATGGCTGAATGCAGCATTGTACATGTATATATGTATGGATGCATTTGTATACGTATATAAAAATGTGTAGGTATGTATTTGTGTATCTTGGATACACAGTTCAGTTTCAAAACACACATAATCGTATATTTGTTTATCCAAAAAGTACAAAATGTACGCAATAATATAAAATATCGCTAATGATCGGTTCCTTAGTTAAAAATGATGTAATTTCGAGGTGCATTAACATAATGTACAACTAAATATACCATTCTATACAGAATTGAATGCTGAATCCACTGTTGTATTACAAGAAATGATATGTGAAACCAAACCCGAAATCCAGGGGTGGTAACCACCCCCCTCCTTGGTAGCCAACGTCACAAAAAAGCTTGGTAGCCCGAGGGTTAAAAGGGAAGTCAAATTTTGAGAAAATGGCAACATGATCCGAAAAATATGACTCTACAGAAGTAACAGAATGAAGTGGTTTAGCATCAGAACGAGTTATTAGGACATCCAAAGTGTGACCCTTATTATGTGTAGGAAAGGTATTGAGCTGTTGCATGTCAAACCCTTCCAACATAATATCAAGAAATGCCAATGAGCAGTGATTAGCCACATTCTACATGAATATTAAAGTCACCCACAATAAATAGTTCAGAAGGAGAGGAAATAAAGTACTCAAGTAGGGACTGAAATTCACTATAAAAGTCAGTCAAAAAGAAGGATGGTGGGCGATAGATATTAACAAACAATACTTGATCGTTACCAGAATTTAAAGTAGCAGCCAAGACCTCAAATGACTTGGGCATTGGAATAGCAAACTGAACTTATGCAGAGGCAGATATGATTTGAAAAGAAAAGCAAACCCTCCACCCTTACCACTGGACCGAGGTTCATTCAGGATTGAAAAGTTTTAAGGAGTCAGACCAGAAATGAATGCTGCTGTATCATTGGGTTGTAGCCAGGTCTCATTCAAAGCAAGTATGTGTCAAGAATTCTGGCAAAGAAAATTATGTAAGACTGCAGCCTTATTTCGAAGAGAACAAACGTTTAATTGACCAATACCCAGACTCTGAATTCTAACTGGACCAGGGTTTATTTCAATGTCACCAGCCAGGAGAAATAGTAGAAGCAGATATAAAGTCAACCCACTACATTTAGTTGAAGATGCTCTGCGCAAACCTGAATGAAGAACAGGATGAGAAATATAGCTACTTGCACTATACAATAGAACATAATGACCGAACCGAAAGAGCAACACCTGGAACCAGATAAAATGAATGGGCATGAGCCAAGTTTGTAAATAGACCAGACCACAGTGATGCATTGGTAAAATCAGTGACATTTAACCATTAATGCCACAAATGACAAGGATTGGGCAGGATACAGGCAGAGTCTGCTATCCGCATTGTTACAGAGAGTCTCAACTGAGAGAGGAGAGAGAGGTAATTAACTCTGGCGTACCAGCCTCCTGATGATTCCCTCAACGACAACCCGCTCCTACCCTCCTTGCCAGTGGTGACTCTTCTAGTCATCTGTTATTCGAGCTGTGTTCGTTTTCGACTGACAATCTGGTCATATTGACTATTACGACATTTAGGATAGAGCGCCTCTGAGAAGGAATCTAGAGGGGGCGCTATATAAATTTTTGGAATAAAAAAAAACAAAAGAAAAAGACAAAGCAAAACAACAAAAACAACAACAACAATAACAGCGGCGGCTGCTGCTGCTGATGCAACTACTACTACTACTGCTGCTGCTGCTGCTGCTGTGCTGCTGCTGCTGCTGCTGCTGCTGCTGCTACTACTACTACTACTGTAACGCCGCCCCTCGCCTCAACAGATGTCGCCCACATCGTTTCATCGACTGAGAGAGCTTCGTGTCGCTGTGGAAGGTCCTGAGAGTAAGTAAGAGGAAAGGCGGTGCTAGGCTTCGGGTTCAAATCCTCTTTGCTCTGGCGTGGCCACATATGTCTACTGCCTATGTCTTTATAAGGAACCTTAGCCTTACAAGACAGTCGCTCGCTACGTCTAAGAGTACCAGGAACTACAAAAGCGGTAGGGTCTTTCGGTCGAGCACCCCCACCTTCTTCCAGGCCGATGGTTGAGTGGTAAGGCGCGTCTACCTGTTCGGTAGTGGCCGTAGGTCCAGGGTTCAATTCTGCTTCCACAACGAACTTTGGACGAGGCGAACCCTCTAAGCGATCTAATCGCTTAAAGACTTCTGAAAGCGCTTCCTTAGTTTCATTAGCCGTGGATCGCATGGCCTTAGTTTCCGTCTGCAATGTTGAATGCATCGAGGTGATCGCCTCCATCACTAATTCCAAGGAACAGGGATGACGACTTGAACCTACGGGCGGTCTATCTATTCTTTCCTCCATTGCGCTACATCAGTCAATAGCAATAACTACTAGAGAAAGAAATCACTGAGATGAATTAATCTTTAGTATTAAACAGAAACAATGTAAACTCAATTACAGGTCTATATACATACATTGGTCACTTATTTTGGAGTTAAGGTTCCCTTTCTACCTTAAGAACCCGGGCCATGGGATGCAGGACCACGTAAGGCAGCACCCGACTCAAATAAATAAAGAAATACCTTCGGCAATTCTCGCAGCTCGGAGAATAGCGATCGAAGATTTCGATAGCGACGAAAAAGGTATGGTAGGACAAGGTAATCCAACGCAGTTAATCGACGACGACGCTAAATGGCGTATCAACGAACGAATCAGATCCAACCTTCGACGAGCAGAGATCCGACGGTAAGATATCCAGACGCAGAGAAACACGGCGACATTCCAAGCGATCCAGAAGAATTCTTATAGCTCCAACACAGCAACCAGATACATAACTTTGCCGAATATGAAAGCTTATATCCAGATAGCCGTCGAATAAGACACTTCCTAAACGATTCGCGTAGAAACAGGCATTAATCCCGCCTCTTCTATTCGATTTCTAGAGCGCCATCGAATTATATCTGTAATCAACGGACTCAACGACGACAGACATTTGCGACGTTTCTCTGCAAACTCTGAATACCGCCTCCATTGCGACCTATCTCTTCGAGAGCTGGATACCGACTCTGTCTGCTCGCCACGGAATCTAACTGTCAACTGCGCGTGTGGCCGCTCTCGTGAGAACCAAACTGCTCTAAGTGTGGGAAAATCGACATCAAAGGAAACTACGGCCGTCGCAGCCCACCCAAGAGTCGGCGTCGCTGTCATAGGACCGTCGCCTTGTACGCCTAACTGTCTGTCTTTCTACTTGTCGCTAATATGTGTCGGTATATCTCTTTGAAGTGTGGCCGACGACAGCGGCCTGTGTCTGTCCGTGTCAATGAAAGCGCTTTTTTATGTGTCGCTCTCTATCGCGATCCTTTTAAGTACTTCTCTTCCCTCTCCGTTAGTCGTCACCTACCGCAGTAGACCGTGGGATCGAGGCGAACTGTACTAAGGGGACCCTCGTCGCTGTCGCGACATCGAGCCGGTCGTCAAGCGGCGCGTCGGTCGCGTCGGAAAATGGCGGCGATCCAAGATGGCCGACACCGGACGTAACCCCGGGTTATACACGGGCGTTACACTACTACTACTAGCAACAACAGCATCAGCATTAGTAGTAGCAGGATTTCTTTTTCACCCGAGGTAATAATTATCTACTCTCCGGATAATAGCAACCATTCTGGGACTAATGAGACTCGTCCCCACTGAAGTTCACAAAAATAAAGACACGGCATTCTACCGTTGAGTGCAGATGGAAGGGCACTGGATAAGGTGGTTTTTCTCAAGCGGTTAACCGGAAATTGCAGATATATTATTATTTTTTTTCGCCCGAGGTAGAAATTATCCCTCAGGGTCTAAGAAATTATCTGAAGAGCGTTTTCGTTCTAGAGTTAAGGGCCATTCTCACCGGTCGATTGCGTGAAAGTGCCTCGAAATGCAACAGCATTAAACCGCTGCGTGCAAATTGAAAGACGCTAAAACAAGCGAGCTGTCTCCTGCGAGACCCCGAAGCAATGGTCAAACGCGGACCTAGTTCTGATAGAACTCCCTGCCCGGGGCATTGACAGGACCCAGGGTTTCCAATAGAACTGGAATGTAGTCATAGGTACTGGGAGTTTCTGAGTACTTAGTGATCTTCCTGGCGGCAGCCATTTCTGCTGCTGCTCCCGACGTTAAGGAAGTCAGATGTATATATATACGAGGAGGTTGCACACGTGTGGTGGCATCCCAAGTCATGTATTTTCCTCTTGACCACGGGATCGACGTTGCTCCATTTGGTCTTTTGCCATCGCTTCGGAGCAGACCGGTTGGTTCTTTGGTGCTCGGAACTTCAGCTCGCTGCAGAGCCCTTCAGATGATATCATTTATTGTGAAGTTCCTGGTGGTTCTCCCTCCAGACAGTCTGCAGACCAGTCCATGATGCCCTCCCTTGTCCGTTGTCACACCGCATTGGCACTGGTGTGGTTCGCAGAGGTCAAGGCACAAACGTAGGCCTATAGCAACCCGGACAGCTTCATCGCTGAGACATAGTCCACAGGATGCAATCGGAAATGCAGCCATCCAATCTCCTGCATGGGTGGAAGTTACTGCCCCCAATCTAGTCCTGTTGAGCGGATCCGTCGCTGAGGCTCACACCGCCAATATAAATTATCCTTCTCAATCAATGGTCTGTCCCATATCTTTTCAGCCGTGATGGTCTCTAACGCACCGCTCGGAAGCGTGGTCCTACGAGCAGACAGAATTTCATTCTTGAAGGCGTCTTGCCAGTCCTCCCATAGCGGATCCGAGATTTCTGGCTGATGCAGCTGATGCAAGATAATCGGTAATGATTGTCACCTGTGTCCATTGGATGTCGCTCAGTCTGATGTTAACGATCTCATCTGTTCGTTATTATTATTATTATTATTATTATTATTATTATTATTATTATTATTATTATTATTATTATTATTATTATTATTATTATTATTATTATTATTATTATTATTATTACTATTACTATTAATATCATCATCGTCGTCTTCGTCGTCGTCGTCATCGTCATCATCATTATCATCATCATCATTATACTTACTGTTCGGCGACTTGAGATCTCTGTGGACAATGTTATTTGCATGCAGATATGCCATGCCTTCAGCAATCTGAATGCTCCAGTCCTTCACTACCTCCAACGGAAGATCCGATTTCCTTTCAGAAAGAACCTTTTGCAACGATCCTCCACTTGCGAATTCCATCAATATAAAAACAGCATGAGGTTCTAGACTTACGTCATAAACTGTTATTAAACGTTTCTGATGCAGAGACATCCATTTCCGACAAGCAGACAGTTCTTCTTCTGTATCCTCCTTAGTAGCATTGGCAAGCCATCGTTTCTTGATGGCGCATTTCTTCCCTTTCCAGTCGCATGGACCGTACACTTCACCGAATGATCCTTTGCCGATGAATGGAGCATCCGAAACAAACTCCCTGAAGTTCTTGTCCTCGTAAGACATTTCCATTTTGTATCTGGTTCATTTGATTTTCACTAAAATTCCCAAAATGATGAATTTAAAATTGACTGCTCATTACAACGTATTTTCTAGAGTTATTCTAGCATTCTAGAGTTGTCTGTAATACGGTTTCTAGTGTTGTTCTGGCGTTCTAGACATGAGTGTCTTATTATCACCTTGCTTAATAGGATTGTTCTAGAGTTCTAAAATAAACTGTCCTATTTAGACCCTGTTTAATCGAGTTTCCGTTGACTCCGTTGACTCAAAGGTCGTTTCCAAAGGGTGATATGTCAACCTAGATTCTAGAAGAACGGTCGTGCAATACATGGAGATTTTTAAAATTGTCAACTCGTTAGGCATTGTCAATCAGTCAATAATCAGTAGTGGGGTCTTTCCTTTATTCATTCAATGAGTCAATCCGTTTGTCAGTTAATCAGTTTGTCTGTCAGTCAGATAATTAATCAATGAGTTGGTTCATTAATTGATTCGATCAACTGGTGTGAGAAGATACACGCAGCACTAATTAAACTGATGTTTACTTCATCGTCTGAGATACCTGCAAACAAAATAGTTGGCGTAATCGATGCGAAAGCAGATAAGAGAGAATGGTTATGATCTGTGCCTTCCTATGGTAGAGCAGATCTTAGTTGACCTATTGCCTAGTATGATACAAAGATTTGCAAATGTTTGACACGTGGAGTTGAAATGTGACATCGCTGTACCGAGTCACTCCAAGTGTTTTGACAGCTTCTCATAACGGAATAATAGTGCCAGCAAGGTCAATACAGGAATGACATTGAAAAGAATGAAGGCATTCGAGAGAGGCATATAAATTATGGTTGCCTCAGCTTTATCTTTGTTTATAGCGCAGCCATCAGCACCACCAGCAGGAGCAACAACAACAAAGATGACGACAATAGGAGCAAAAACTACCGCCGCAACTACCATCCATACCACCTCCAAATGGACAACATCACAACAAGAGTATTCAAGATTGACAACATAGGGATAGGAACAGGGAAAGTCATGACTCAGTCATACACAGGAGCACTCGCCTTAGCAGTTGAAGTATTTGAAATATACAGCTGGGATATCACAGGACTTTGAGAGACAAGATGGTGTGGAAAGGAGAATTCTACCATGATCAGTACAAAGTTCTAACATCCGGAAGAGAAGACAATCAATTGCGAGAGGGAGTAGCAATTATTCTGAACAGAAAAGCAGCAAAAGCACTGATAGGATACCAGTTGATATCGTAGCGATTAATCTCTGAAAGATATCGCATCAAATTTGCCAAGATGACAGTCATCCAAGTCTATGCACCGACGTCAGCAGCTACGGAGGAAGAAATTGATATGGTACATTTCATGAACAACTTCAACAGATAGCGTAGGGAATTCCCAGACATGACAGAATCATCATTGCTGTAGATTTTAACGCAACGGAAGACGATACCTGGACGATACCTAATTTCGGAAGGAGAGACACGAATGACAGCGGAGAGAAACTCCTCCAGTTCTGTACTACAAACAACTTGAAGATAAGGAACACTTTCTTCTAACAAAAGTGTGACGAACAGTGAATGCAATTAGTGTTTGAGCCCTGAATATGCGATTAGGCCCTTTGCACCTACAAATATAGGCGCTTATAAGTGCGCGCATTACTGTGCTCTAATTATGTATCTTCGTAACGAATCAGGGTAGGTAGTAGATACTACTCATCAGGGTAGGTAGTCCACCGGAAGTGGTGTGCTGTGGGACACATGGGAATGTTTACCTCTTGTCGGAGTGAGGTTTAAAACTCAACAGAGCGGACAGAGAAGAGAGGCCTATGTTACGTCACGAAGGACTGAGATTAATGAACGTAAGTGTGCCTATTATAATTAGTTGTAAGATTTTCGTTGATGTTCGTTCTCGAGTGTCGAGTGCTGCTTTGTTGAAATAAAACTCAGAAAATTCTTAATAAAAAGAAACCACAAAGGAAATGGACTTGGACATCACCCGATGGAAAGACACATAACCGGATCGACTGTATCATAATAAACAAAAGATGGAGCTCAAATGTGACAAACTGCAGATATTCAATGCGCAAATTGGTTCCGATCACCAACAGTATTATTAGTCAACTTTAAAATGAGATTAAGGAGAGAAAGAACGTCAAATATGATACCAAGATACTGACGGATAATGACATGAGACAAAAGTATGAAGAGAGATACTGAGGAACATATAGATCAACGTTCGGGACAACATAGAAGTTATGTGAGTAGTCAGCAATAGGCTTATACAACAGCCGATCCTGCCCAAAGTACATGTCAAAGGTCATAAGGACGTAATCTGAATGTTTACCATCAACTGACCTAGATACCTAGTGCCGCTATGAGTATCAGTTGTTGACCTAGATACCAAGGTTCAGTTCTAGGTCGCTTTAGAAATAACGACTAGCCTACAATTACTACCACCTCTGCCACGCCTGTTGGAGGAAGCATCCAATTGGAAGACGAGCCAGCCCGCCAACCTCTCATTGAATATGGCACAGAAGACAATGACAGCGAGAGCCAATTCAAAGCCTGCTACTTTAGCTGGAGACCAGTACACAGCCTTATGCTACAAATGGAGGCCAGTACACAGCGAATGACAAGACGAGCCAGCACCCACCTCTCATTGAATATGCTATAGACACAGAAGACAATGACGGCTAAGAGCCAATTCAAAGCCTGCTACTTTAGCTGGAGGCCGGTACAGAGCCTTATACTATAGCTGGAGGCCACGACCTGCATCCAATGGCAAGACGCCCAAGCCAAACACTGCAAGGCGCACCCCTTCTCATTTGGAAGGCAGAACCATTTGCATTGTCTTTACGCGTAGAAAAGCTAACACAATCGCAAAGTGCAGCTAACACACCCCCACCCAAAGTTGCATCAATTAAAAACGTGAGTGGTAAATTACTAGCAGATGATGCAACCATACAGAAACGATGGAAGGAACTCTTCGAAGATCCATTAGACTGCAAATATAACAGAGACTTTAGCCTACAGGAAAAGTCTTCTCCAAAATGATACCAAACAGAATGAAGTTGTATAATTGAAAGAGCACTTGAAGAAGAGCAAGCCTGGTTCAGGCCACCAAGAAGTACAACTGATCAACTATCCACAGTTAGATAGATATCTGAAAAAGCATAGAACACAACAAGAAAGTCTTCATCAATAATTTCATAGACTTCAAAATAGGAGATGATGGAATATGCAGAGTGGTGCAAAATGCAGGAAAGGCGGAGCAATTGATCAAGTGTAACAAGGGATATATCGAAAATCATTAAGTAGATAAAAAAAAGATCACAGAATACTTTTATACAAAACGGCAGTACGACAAGGATGTAACACCTATTTAACCTTGTATTAGAAGCAGTTATGTCACTCGGCTTAACAACACCGAGGCAGTAATCACATTAACGCTCATGCGACCAACTGGGGTCCTTGGGAACCCCAGCACAGCATCGGCTTGTGTAAATTTTGGAGTTTCCAGTATTTGTTCACGGTATTTTATGAATTTGTCACTTGGATATCGCTCACTGTTTGGGTCCACTGAAAACCGGTTTTGCTTTTAAGGTTTTATTTCAAATACAAAATATCCAGGGAGTCCCGCAGGACCCCAGCTTCAGTAGTAGTCCAGGCAATGTAGCTCAAATATACCTTGAGCCTGGGTCCTTGCAGAACAGCAGCAGCGCAGAGAGTGTGATCAAACCGGGACTGTAGCAATGTCCACTTGCTCAGACCTATTACAAGGGTAAGAATCTAGCCAATTTAAGGCAGTGCCACAGAAACAGAAACTTTAAGTGAGACTAAAGAGTTTAAGGTGGAGGTCAAAAATAGCAAAAGCAGTACTCAAGTCGAAACATACCGACTTTTACACTGAGTTGCACTGCAGCTAAGATGGCATCAAATGCCAGTTCCACAATCTTTGGTCATGCTTTTAAAGGGGGTTGACAATGAAGGTCTGTATGTGATGTGAAAGAAGACTTGTATACTATCATAGCGCGTCTTAACACTTTAACAATAAGAGTGTACTAAAATGCATTGGAAACCAATGCAGCTCGTGATTAACGGGTTAAGAGCCTGTCAAAAGCGTTGTTTACGCAGCTATCAGTCAAATGGAAAATGCGTCTTTGACACCGACAGCCACGCTCGGTGTCTACATACCCGTGGCGCCAAATATGTCTCATGCTAAGTGTGCTTACACTTAAATTTTATTTGAGTTCTTAAAAAAGTTTTCTCGATCTTTGCTGTTAGGGAGGTCTTGGCGACAAGAAGAAACAGCTTAAACCAGTACCGGTCGTCTTATCTTAATCTGCGACCTTGGTAGATCTAGTCCTACAGGCAGATTACCGTAGTTGACACAACATGATTCAGCGAATGAATTGAAATTTAATCAGTTTCGCTTAAGAACAAATCTCCAAGTGATTTTCTCTTTCCTGGCGAGTTCGGCTGACGGCCCAGATTGGCACTCCAGACTTGCACTCCCACGACGTCTACTAAACCACGCGGCCTTGGCAGAGGATGACATAGAAAAACATCTATACGACCCTGTCAATCAAGTTCTTACTCCGGAGGAATCAGACTTGTTCCGTAAAACAAGCCTGATTAGTCCGGGGGCATACGACCACGTAGAGAAGTGCGAAAATGCCGGTGGGTGAAAAAGCTGTTTCATTCAGGGAGGCGCTGTGGCAGTTGTTCATGCAACATTATTGTTGGACTACCCGTTGAGTGACCACAATGCCTAAAGATCCTGGTGCAGCAATGTATGCCACTACTCGCTAACAAAGGCAGTGTCCGCATAATATCCACGGGCATCACAGATGTTCCCATGCTGCTTTTTCCAATTGGATGGTTGATCCGATGCTTCTGATTGACTCCAACAGCATAAGATCGGTGGAGAGAATCTATTATAGGTTGCTACGGCTCTGTCGACTGCCATTCTCTCTTCGTAGTTCAAATTCACGTTCTTCCTTCAAAAAGCGGCTAAAAACTCATTATTTCTGCTTGGAATTCAAGCACTTGGATATCTAATTGCATCTTTTCTTGGCGGCTAACTATGCGCGCCTCAGATTCACATTTCGGTGTGACCTTGCGCGCGTTACAAATTTAATAATAATAATAATAATAATAATAATAATAATAATAATAATAATAATAATAATAATAATAATAATAATAATAATAATAATAATAATAATAATAATAATAATAATAATAATAATTATAATTATAGTAATAATAGTAATAAAAACAACAACAACAATAATAATAATAATAACAATAATAATAATAAAAACAATAATAATAATAATAATAATAATAATAATAATAATAATAATAATAATAATAATAATAATAATAATAACTTAATTAATAATAATAATAATAATAATAATAATAATAATAATAATAATAATAATAATAATAATAATAATAATAATAATAATAATAATAATAATAATAATAATAATAATAATTACACTGGACAAGACATTTTAACTTTTTTTGCTTCCTAAAACACTTTAGCTGTTTTATATAGATTTTGGCACGCTGAATCCAGTGGTGTTCTCAGAATTTTTGTATCACGCAAGGTTTTTGAGAAAAATGGTTTGCAAGATTTTAAAAGAAATGCCCAGAAATTTCCTTAGTGCAAACATTTGCAATGTAAGTTACTGTTATTTATTTTTTGGACATTTTAAAACTTAACAGCCGCTGATTTGCGTTTGTATTCAATATCAGAATCCTCTCTGATCAATGTCAAACAGTCATCAGCCAGCATTCTAATGCTCCACACACCCTGGAGTCGTTTCTCCATTGTGGCAATGTCCTGATGTTCGCCATATTAATCGCTGACATCACAATGATATGCTGGGAAAAATCCAGACGGGAATTACAGAATTGTATTTTAGTAACAACCATCAGATGCAATGCGTGAAGTATCTTTTCAACCAACTGAATATAATTTGCTGATCTGTTATTGCCGAGAAAGTTAACGTCCTTCAAAGACTGCCACCCAGTTAATTCAATTTTATTGAGGAGTTCGTCAAAGCGACTGTCATTCATCAGTTCTCTTATCTGTGGACCAGGAAATATGCCTTCTCATGTATTGGCTTCACTTATGCGATGAAAATTGTCTCTTAAGATTTTTGAACCCCTTCCCCTCTTTGTTCGATGCCTTGACAAAGTTCTTCACTAGTCCAAGCTTGATGTGAGGAGGTGGCAAGAAAATCTTACTGGGTTCAACAAGTAGTTCGTGATAAACTTTCCTTTGGCGTGGTACCAAATGTTTACGAGGCGGCCAGTGGGTAGCGGGAAACTTTAGCATGACTGACCCACTCACAAAATTAATTAAACAACAATTATACTTCGCATATCCTAGCTGCATCCAACAAGAAGCTGAAGCAGTGCTACAAATTTCAAATCACCACGCAGGTTACAGTTGTGCCTACTGACTGGATAGAGTTATCAAATGAGGCTCACGGCACTGCAGTGGTTGGAAATCAGGATCAATACAGTCTGTTCCCTTTTTCACATTATCACCAATGTCTTCGATGGTAAAAACAGCCCGTGGATTGGGTAAACCTACAGGAAGGCTGTCATCATGTGGTAGTGGTCTCAGTGCCGATGGAAGATTAGAATATTCATATTGGTTTCTTGCTTTTGGAGGAACGGCCAGAAACATTTGTCAAAAAGAAACAGCAGTTTGAAACATGATTCTTTGCTCCCTTCATATCATTGGAATAGCAAACGGCATAGACGGCCGATAACCAGTAATCCATGCTCTGAGATTGACTGCGCAAGATGTGCAACAAATTTTAGGTACCTAACCTTTATCCTGATCGCCAACTTTATATCCAAAGTAGGGGAGGACGGGGCTTGTTGTCTCAAGGGTATGTTGTCTCAACAATCGTGTAGCAAAAACTGTATGATCTTTTGTGCGCTGATGTCATCAGGATGCGTGTACATAGCATCCCGATCATTTATAAACAATTTAGGTTAATATAGCTATAGAGGATAGTCAACAGGTTACATGTCACTTTTTTTACAACCCAAAAGCATCTTTTTGCATGTTGATGATTTTCGTTGTGTTGAGGTTTTTTTTACACATTACTCTAATTATTTTTAGACCGTTATTTAGCTTTTAAACCTGCTATATTAGTATGCAATGCGCTGGAACGTTGAAGGTACGTGCTGTGAGCTGATGATGTTGATTTCAGAAAAAATTTGCAAGGGGTTTGTTGTCCCAATTTGTGACAACATACCCCATGCAAAATTTCTGCTTGAGACAACATACACCACTACTGTTTGTGTCACATTTTGTTGTACTAAGCAGCTTTACTGTGTAATTTGCATGATATAGTATGATGCATCACACTCATTCACTCCTTCATCACAGCACGACTTGATTACTGCTCACTCTATGTTGACCTGTCAGGAGTGCCTAAATCGGGTCTCACGCTCTGCTCCACGCCTAATCGGACGCATCCTCAGATTAGGAAAAATCTCTGGCTACATGCAAGACATGCTGTGCTGGCTCCCATCCAGCAGCGTGACGCATACCGGATTTCTGCTTTGGTATGGCGGTGCCTGTTGGGTTTAGCCCCAGCCTACCTTCTCAAGTTCTGCTGCCATGCCTCAGGCGACCCGTGTCGTCGTTCCCTCCGCTCTACCGAGCGGGGTGTGCTCCTCATCCTGTTCGCCGTGCACCTTTGGGTAGTAGCCTAAGCCTTGAAGGGGTGCTATAAGAATTTCTGTAATAATGTTGGGGGACGGCACGAAGTACTAAACAATTCAAATTTCGACATCAACTGCTGAGCCAGTTTAGTGCCGATATTGAGTAAAATTCTTGTCAGCGACTCTGAGACTGTTTGTATATTTTGGAATTTTTTTAGTTGACATAATCTGTTTTTGCTGTCAGTTGACAGGTTTCATTATTTGTAGTCAGATTAGACTTTTTATAATTGATTTTGTAATTTCATACAGTATTTAGTTTTATTCTTCAGTGTCAGATGTTATATGCGTCAACATGCGAGACAACATACCCCGATGTCGGGGCAAGTTGTCACATGTTGGGGCTCATGTTTAAACTATTTTATTAAATAGTGCTTTTTAATATTTGTGATTATTTTTGCGTTTTATTTGTCAAGGAATAGCATACCTTCCCAGTAAATTCTTAGAATTGGTAATAACTTTATTGACGCTGTGTGCACAACCAAAAAAGTGAAAATTGAGACAAGCCCCGTCCTCCCTTAGCAAGGGAATCATCGCCGTCTTTTGAGATTTTTAAGTGAACTCATCGTAGTTGTAACACAACGGCTGTTGACGCATATAGTATACCTTACATTTCGCTCAACTTGCTACTCTAGCGTTTGAAAAAAAGAATATATTGCCATAATGGTGAACCCACACATATTTATTCCTAAGTTTGCTCCAATTGCTCCATGCTATTTATGCCCGTTGATCATCAACATACGTACAAACTGACATCAACGCGTCTGTATATGTAGCCTCTTTCATAGCCTGTCCTGCCAACATCCTTCATGACTAAGCATGCTGGGCATGCCCAGGCATGCTTAAGCCTTACAGTTACATTGAACGTTGTGCAACCTGCACTGAGTGCATGTCCAGGCATGCTTGGAATACAAAAAACACCTTACCTTGTGGGCAGCATATAAATAGACTAAAAATGTCAAAGGAAATTCCAAAAATGTGACCCATCTGCACAAAACCAGTCGTAAGTCGGAATATTCCGTTTCGAGAAAACGAGGAAAAACTCGATCAAAGTCAATTTTTGTCAATTCTTAGATTATTACAGATTATTACTTAAAAATATATATTTTATACAAAAACGCATTAAAGTTTGAGAAAAACTAACATTTAAGGTTATTATTTGGATGATTTTGTACACGCCATGGTTTTAAATTTCGTGCGAAAGCACCGAAATTACGCCATTTTACCAGCTCTTATCCATTCTATTTTTAGCAATGCACCCTTGATGTTTGGTATCGTTTGAAAGCTCTGTCTTTCGTCTAGCCAATCGTGTCGAGATAATAGCCGTATTCTATTCAAACCAGCCAATAGCATGGTCCAAAAATAGGTCTCACGCGTAAACAAAACTAAGTCAAGTTGCTGTCACGTGATGAGACTGAAGTTAGGAGCTATCGGATTGGTCGGCAATTCAGGTTGAGGCCGACGTGCCTGAACGTCGCGTACAACTGGCATGCGCAGTGACCTTATGAATAATGCAAATCAATAATAAGATGCAACGCGTTGTTTTGAACTTTGTTTTGAAAGAATCAAGATCGAGTTTGCTGGTCAAATAAATAATAATTCATTTCAATCAAAATTAATATAATGGCTGACTATAATTATCGCGAAGCTTCTGAATTCAACAAAGTCAGACACTGCCAAATTAAACGCACTCTTGCAAGATTATCTACTGAAAACCGACGATGATCGAAAAAATCCCGTCGGCCAACTTTGGATGCATTTTTATCTGTTAAACAGTTTTCATACATCCATGTAGTTTTTAGCTATAACTTAAGTTAGGAATGAGCTAGAATTATAATTTTGCTGTTGTTATATACAGGAGGTTTTCTTCTTTAAAATGGTGTATTAGGCCTATACTCCAAAAGTCAAAAATCCGACTTACAACTGGTTTTGTGCAGATGGGTTACAAATGGGCTATATAAAAAACTCTACGTGATAGGAAATTTTCAAGATCATTTTCGTGATCAGCAGCCAACAATACACAAGGTACACCAAACAGTTTTCAGGAAGCAAAACCTCTGTTGTCCAGTGTTATCTGACAAGACTAGTATGTCCACAACAGATTATGAATATCAACATTTTCAGAGAAGTTCAAATGGATATAATGTTTACAACGATGTACTTTCACAGACAAGTGAAATTCAGTCAGTCCAGTCCATTAATTAAACTTTTAGCACTTTCCCATTTCTTATACCCGAATATTTCAACTCAATTTCAATTTGTTTATTGATCCCAAGAACAAGAACAAAACAAATAATATTTCACAGTAGTAAACACAAACATAATCATTTTTTTATATACTATTATCACTGGATACATAAGGGGAGCAATGGCACACCCGAAGGGAATAATCCCGCTGAAATGGGGGCCTAATTACAAAATTATATTAACAAATCTCAGTAGGCCTAGTGACAAGTAACTAACACAGTGGCAGTAGCTTGGGAACCCAGAAATAACAGCGTCGAGGTAGCTTCCCTCTGCCTTAAAGTAAAAGGTAAGAAAAGGACTGAATAATTGCAATGTTATTTAACACTTTTTTATTGCGTGTGCATGGATTTGAATTGTAAATATGGCTAGACTCATGGCTGCAGCGCGAATACAATCCGGTATGCTATTTCATATGAAAGGATCCTGGTATGTGAAAGAAAACTTTCGGGTATTCGTTCTAGCGAATATGCTTATGTAGACTATTATTTCTAATGGCCTTGTCGAGTAAGTTTGGTTTGAAGTAGGCTGAGAAAGTTTGTGGCAGGACGGTAGGCTATACAGAATTTCAGCGAACATTTAATTCATTAGATTGTTTTGCTGATAAAGTTAAGGCAGGGAGGGCATAGCTAAGAAGGCGCAAGAGTAAGTCTCTTGTAAGTGGAGATGTAAAATTTCATCTGAATTGGAGGCATGAGAAGTAGCCTAGTGCAATTATTTGCCCGGTAAAAAGATCCCTTAAAAGGGTCAAAGTCAAACGTTACATGATACCTATTATAGTACACCCAAATACTTTAGGGAATCAACGCAGGAAATCGAATTATCACCCAAAGACATCGAGTCGAACACACTAAGTTTTGGTTATCAAAGCATGCTTAAACCTGTATTTTTATTACAGAAGAGGGCAGTTAGAGCTATCTGTGGGGTTCACTATAGAACTGAGAGCTCAAGTCTGTTTAAATCTCTCAAGTTATTAACAATTTATGACATCTATAAATTACAATTGGCAGTTTTAATGTATCAGCACAAAGTGGGAATACTCCCTGCACTGTTTAGTAATTACTTTCTTGTAAACGCCGTAATACATGAACATAACACCAGATATAAGCATAACTACCGATCTGAGGTCTGCAGAATAAATGTACGATATTTTTCTGTTAGAGTTAAGGGCCCACAGTTATGGAATTCTATTAATACTGATATACGTGAGTCACATTCATTAATAGCATTCAAAAGTGCTTATAAAAATCATTTGATTGATTTGTACTGACTGCATTCACTAACTATTGTTACTCGAACAGTTGTTTTTCATTCATTGTCTGGTATGTTTGGTCACATATGTGACAGCACATCACAGTACATCTTGTTGACGAAATTTTCTATTGTTAACATAATATGGGGATGACTAGATAAGCTGAGTCAGCTTCTTCTCCCCATAGAATCGTCTTTTTCACAGGATCACTGATGATCAATTCTGAGATTGCATAACTTACTATGGACATGTACTATGATCATCTGCACTGTTCGATTGTTTAAAGTTCGATTCTGAATAAACTGAAAAATTAAAAAATTAAAGTTACCAAATTCTATGCACTAAGACTTAAAGCAGTTAAACTCAAGAAAAAGTGCACAACTCGTCGTGGAGCAAACATTCAGCATGGCATGGAGACCATTATACTGACGGGGAGAGTTTAATAATGTCATGAGCATACAAAAAAACAATCACAGAATGATTCTTTATATGACAACCTTCATCCGTGCGCCTTAAATTGGAAATGAATGCATGCATGAGAAGGTTAAACAGCGCAGGAGGCGTAGTTACACCACTGTCAACATGGAACTGGGAGGAAAGCTACTACACCCTCTAAGCGCAAACAAAAACTTGCTATTACTAATTTATTGCAAATAATGTCGAAAATGGATACCGGTATATCGCAATTAAGTATCTCCCTAAACATTTTATAATGGTTCACGCTATCAAAGGCGTTTCTAAGATCAAACGCTGCAGCGTATTACACACAACTACCTCTATAATTGAAATAATTGAAGGCTGACTTCCAGGAAAAAAAGCATCAGTGGCTCAGTGCAACCCAGCCCAGGCTTGAAGCCAAACTGCAAGAAGTTATTCGGTAAATATCTCCAACATAAAATTATATTAAAGAACAAAGGATTCAAGTAGCTTAGAAATTAAAGCAATCAGAGTAATGGGTCAGTAATAATTCTCAATATCATTAAGATTCCAAGTTTAATCTTGATTATAGGCATGCTGTACTCTATTGAAGAAACGACGATTGCTGTCATCTTCCAGTATTTTGGTGGCGAGTCGGCGGCTAAATCTTCGGGGGACTTTTAGGCCTCTTGCTAGCACGTCGGTGATCGTTTTGTCTCACAGAGACACCAAAACGTCGTTTGAAGTTTCTTGCTTATAAAGAAATTTGTATAGCTTAATTTTACAGAAGCGATAAACTGAGCATAATTTGGAGAGTTCGTGATCCGCTTCAGGTTAACACGTTTAAGAAATGTGCTCTGCTTTCCTTGCTACCAGCTTGAATGCTATCCTCTGCCATTTCGATCCATCTTGGGCTCTTGGCTACGGAGCCCCTAAAAGGACATGTGGGGAAAATATGCTATGTCGTGCGCACGACTTAGTAACTCGTTCGAACGAGTTACTAAGTCGTGGCGAACGAGTTACTAAGTCGTGGGAACGAGTTACTAAGTCGTGGGAACGAGTTAAATAAGTCGTGGGAACGAGTTACTAAGTCGTGGGAACGAGTTACTAAGTCGTGGGAACGAGTTACTAAGTCGTGGGAACGAGTTACTAAGTCGTGCGCACGACATAGCATATTTTCCCCGCATGTCCCTTTAGGGGCTCCGTACTTGGCCTCTTTTCTTCCATCTGTGAATTCTTTCACCTGTCACACACCTGTCAATCATTCCTCTACCCTCTGCTGAGTGCACCCCAATGTCCGCCTTCGCATCTCTCCCTCCACCCGTCATTTACCTTTTGCCCTCTGGCACTTTCTGCAAATTGGGACCATTGCCCGACCACGTCTTTCTCTCTACCTGTAAAATTTTGAAACAGGTGTGATCGTCTAGTCTAGGCCTACTTTAAATTCCAGTCTGAATATTATATTGCAGTTAACAGTTAAAGTGTTCAAAGAAACAAGTTAGGGTAGCAAAATCAAATGTTCAGTAAACAAGCTTGTCGCACATAATCAAATCTACTATCAAATAAAATAATATACCCCTAAATAACAAAATAATATCATCGCCCACTGTCCCTACTTTGCTACATTTACCAAGAAACACGGACAGGCAAATTTCAGAGCGTTAGAAACTGTAAGATGTTTGTACCTATTATAGTCATTGTCATTGTGCAAATCAGTCATTCAATCAGCCATTCAATCTGTCACTTAGGCGGTAGGTCAGTCAGTCAACAAGATTCCTCCACTAACTGAGTGGAAGGATCTTGGTCAGTCAATCTATCAACCAGACTGTAAGGCATGCTCACAGTGACACGCACAATAATTAATCGATGGTCAAACACACTGACAAACCGACGCACGCAACCAAACCACGAGGGCGACAGTAAGTTGGAAGTACCATCCCACTGACGGACTGACCAGATTGCTACGTGGACAGATAATACTCAGACGGACACAGGCAAATACGGACAGAGACGCAGATAAACAGATGTAGCTATGTGATTATGTTCCTCTATATAAATAGAGGCTGATTGTAGCATGTAACAACAGTGTGGAAGAAGTGGTAGTACGAGCAGAGACTTCGTGGTTGGAGATTCGTCTTTGTTGTCATTGTCGTGTTTCATGAGTACAGTTTGGTCGTCGGTCCCTGTGACCGGGCTGACTGTCCGACACGAACGATCATCATGTCAGCCTTGGTGTTATTTATGCAACGCAGTTGCGAATCCGTTCCCTCTGCCTATGCTGCCGTACCTGCTTACGTTATACGAGCGACTACCACACTTCATGTAGACTACCAACAGCACATGCTTCTACACCTCATACGCTACACATACATACAATCATGCATGCATGAATCAACATGAGATATTTTGTTTCCTGACCCTTCCAATATATGCACAGTTACTTAGCTTAGGGGTTAGAATAAGATCTACGGCGGATGAACCCCAACACACCAAATGAAACAATGTATCGGTGTAGCATGTATTACTTGCATAGGATAGTAGAAGTACGAATCTAGGAAATGTATTCGCGATCGTCATTCGTTCTTCCATCGTCGTATATTCTATGCCATTCGATTCTATTTATTGACTTATAAAACGCCTCTCACAGACTCACAGTATACAACCTAATTAGAGGCGCTCCACCAATGCGAAGAACCCCTCGAACAAACAAAAGTCTTAAGAGAACACTCAGAAAAAGTAGTGCCCCGAGATAAGATCTCAGCACAAATTATATTATAGCAGGAAGGTCATTATATAGCAAAGGGCAAACAGAGGCATATTCACGATAACAAAGAAAATTAATTTGCTGTGGGAGCCCTAGACTGCACATGCATTTAATATGCATTAAAGCTTATTGTTAATATTATGGGCATGACACATGCCTACACTTGCTAACTTAAAACTTACAATATTCCAGAAGAACTGGTAAACAAAGTCAATGACTCTTCTCACAGGTTTGAATAACAGATGCACAGATTTAAACCAAAATTTACAAAACTTCTATCGTCTATTTCGCATGTTTTCTTACACAGAGCACATGTACATAATTCAATGTCGAAATATACTTAACTATTACTTATATAGGGGCCTACCTTGTTTCAAACAGGTCAGATCACTTCAACGAAAATTATCTGCTACTTGATAGATTTAAAGGATATTTCTTAGCCTTGCGCTGTATATCTGGCTCAGTTGCCAACAATGGCTAGCGCGCGTCCCATATTCCTCTGTGTAACAGTGTGTGCCTTGTAGCGGTATGGCCGCGTTACGGCGCCCAGTGTGATTCTCGTTAACGATAACGATAACGAAAATGTTCGTTAACGAAAATAAAATGATTTCGTTAACGATAACTATAACTATGACTATAACGAAAATAACAATAACTAAAGTTCATCTTTATTTTCGTTAATACAAAAAATAAAAATAAAAAGTACAATATGGACGATTCGACATAAATGAGAACGAAATATGCGATATTTTTATTATGCAATTTGTCAGTTACTTTGGAAACTCGCGTATTCGTGAAGCCGAATACACCCATGCTTTAAAGGCTTTCAAAGCTCTGAGCAAATTGTGAAACAGCGTGTTAATACGCACAATTTTGCTTAGGCCTATGGCCTTAATTATTGTAATTAAGTAGTAACTAAAATTAACTAAAATAAAAATCCATTAACTATAACTATAACTATAACTAACAAATAATACTAACTATAACTATAACTAAAATAAAAAAAACATTAACTATAACTGTAACTATAACTAAAATAAAATCTGTAAAGAGAATCACACTGACGGCGCCATATAAATTGTCGTTATTATTATTAGTGTGTGGATCGCGGTTAGTCTCCAGAAAGTGGCTTATTTCAGAGATTTAAATTTCGGACTAGCATGATAGTAGTGCGATCAGTAGGCCTACACGGGGACCTTAAATGACGTGGGACCATTCAAATGGGCAGCTGTGGTGAAAGATCTCACCCGATCGATTCACTGTAAAATGAGTAGGGTCTACGCCATAGACACGGGTACATTTACACTTATCTTACGACGTTCGTATATGGAGAGCAGAGAATCAGCAAAGAAAATCAAGACAACAAATAATAATAATATAACGAACCAATTTTTCTATATAGATCGGAATGTTGGACAATGCGAAAGCAAGACGAGAAAAGAATTCTTACAGCAGAAATGAGTTGGCAACGGAAGTTCGCAGGGATTTCAAGATTACAGAAAATTAGAAACGATTACTTTAAAAATGATTAGGTATCCAAACAACTCTGCTAGACAGAGTCGTTCAACGCTGGCTTGTGCTGTATATATGTTACAGTGAATGTGCATTATCAGAGAATGTGTATATACCCAGAAATTTTGAGGGTAGATGCATATTCCCTGATTCACTCGAGAATGTATACTATACATTCCCTGAAAAAACCAGGGTATATACATATACCCTGAAAATTTCATGTGATTTCTACACACATACCCTGAAAGGCTTTACAATCAAACGTTAAGCCAGATTTCTATACACATACCCTAAAAATTTCAGGGTATGTGTATTGTGTAACATCTACTGTTCCATTTCACAAGAACTTTGAAGCATGTACAATGTACATCTGTTTGTTTTATGTATTGGCTGTCAAGTACGCCAACATATCGAGTGATGACGGACTATGGCTCACGTGGACAAATGGACCTGATTGATATGCAGTCCATGCCTAGTGGACATCACAAATGGATCATGGTATACCAAAATCATCTGACCAAATACTGTGCTCTTCGTCCGTTGTCTACACAGCTCGCGACTGAGGTTGCCTATCAACTCAGTATATAGTTGACATCATGCAGATTATACTTCGACCGTAGACAACTCTCCAGCGTCAGGTGAAGTGGGAACAGAACCAAATCAGAAACAAATATAAACTCAGAGAAAACGAGCTTCTGCTGGATGCTGACGTCTCCAGAGATGAAGAAATTGCTCTGTGAGCCGCGGTTAAGATGTGGCGGTTAAGGTAATCTGCCGGTTTGGCAGATGCCTATCACACAGTGTGAAATGTAACAGTAAATGTTACACATACATGTGTATAGATATGTGAAATGTAACAGTAGATGTTACACATACCCTGAAATTTTCAGGGTATGTGTATAGAAATCTGGCTTAATATGTTATTGTAGTCAGGGTAAGTGCATAGAAATCACTCGAAAATTTCAGGGTATATGTATATACCCTGGTTTTTTCAGGGAATGTATACATTCCCCGAGTGAATCAGAGAATATGCATCTACCCTGAAAATTTCAGGGTATACACATTCACTGTAACATATATATCTGGCCCAGTAAGCTGCATTGGTTAGAACCCCATACTCCGCTACATACTCCACTACATAACAGTGCTGATAATTATGGACTTGCATCGTCAGTGAGAGACAGAGTAGAACTTAAAACAATGCCTTAGTGATGATCATGATAATGCGGTTTTAATGTTACACAATTCAACATTAACCCTCAGGCTACCAAGCTTTTTTTGTGACACTGACTACCAAGGGGGGGGGTGGTTGCCACCCCCCCTGGATTTTGGGTCTCGTTTGAGATATCATATCTTGTAATATATCATTGGATTCAGCATTCATTTCTGCACAGAATGGTATATTTGTTGAACATTATGTGAATTTACCTCGAAATTACATCACTTTTAACAACGCAACCCCCTTAACACTAGAAGCACCGCAGGGGTCAATCTGACCCCTTTTGGTTTTTAGCGTAACGCACCTCGGCCCCAGATATAGCCCGGATCCTGTAATTTCATGACTTCTCCTAACTTCGTAGGGTATACCCTCTGCCAAAATTTGAACTCGGGGGATTCATAATTTCTGAGATTTTTGCTGTTCTACCTTTAAGCACCAACGGGTCAATCTGACCCCTATTATATTAGTACTTGCATGTGAGGCTACGCATTTCTTTTTTTCTATTTAATAATATGGAGGAAGATGCAGAGAATATCATGGAAAGAGAAAAAGACCAATGATTGGGTGCGATGGAGTATTGGAATTGAGAATGAAGAGACACTACAACAAACCGTGCTAAGAGCAAAGTTGAGGTTCTTTGGTCATGTCATGCGATCAGATGGACTGGAAAAGGAAATGATGTTAGCATATGGAGAGGGAAGGAGAAAACAAGGACGACCAAGGAAAAAGTGGATGGACGAGATACATGAAACAACTGGAATGAATTTGGCAGAACTGAGAGATGCGACGGCGGACAGAAGGAAATGGAGAGGCTTGATCATGAAGGTCGCTAAAGTTCCAAGAACTGACAGCACAAGGTAAGGTGAATAATATTATAGATCAAAGCTATTTACGTAATCAAATGTGAGAAGATAGGAGATCTGGTGTGAGGAGAGGAGATCTGGTGAGACCGTGAGAGCATAAAAGATCTGGTGAGAGAAGAGGAGATCTGGTGAGAGGAGAGACGATCTGGTGAAAGGAAAGAAGATCTGGTCAGAGGAGAGAAGATCAGATGAGAGGATAGGAGATCTGGTGAGAGGATAGGAGATCTGGCGATTGGAGATGAGATCTGATGAGAGATGAGGAGATCAAGTGAGAGGATAGGAGATCTGGTGAGAGAAGAGGAGTCATGAGAG
Organism: Aporrectodea caliginosa; assembly: GCA_020284085.1. Classification (NCBI taxonomy): domain Eukaryota; kingdom Metazoa; phylum Annelida; class Clitellata; order Crassiclitellata; family Lumbricidae; genus Aporrectodea; species Aporrectodea caliginosa. The sequence continues at coordinate 1,568,903 of JACEVL010000080.1, forward strand.
GAGAGACGATCAGGTGAGATTAGATAATTGGTGAGAGGATAGCAGATCTGGTGAGAGGAAAGATTATCTGGTCAGAGGAGAGGAGATCTGGTCAGAGGATAGGAGATCTGGTGATAAGATAGGAGAACTGGTGAAAGGAGAGGAGATCTGGTGAGAAGATAGAAGATCTGGCGAGAGGAGAGAAGATCTGGTGAGAGGAGAGATCTGGTGAGAGGATAGGAGATTTGGTGAGAAGATAGGAGAACTGGTGAAATGAGAGGAGATCTGGTGAGAAGATAGAAGATCTGACGAGAGAAGAGAAGATCTGGTGAGAGGAGATATCTGGTGAGAGGATAGGAGATTTGGTGAGAAGATAGGGTGAGGTCTGGTGAGAGGATAAGAAATCTGGTGAGAGGATAGGAGATCTGACGAGAAGATAGGGTGAAATCTGGTGAGAGGACAAGAAATCTGATGAGAGGATAAGAGATTTGGTGAGAAGATAGGATGAGATCTGGTGAGAGGATAGGAAATCTGGTGAGATGATAGGAGATCTGGTGAGTGGATAGTAGATTTAGTGAGAGCGGAGGAGATCTGGCGAGAGGATAGGAGAGCTGGTGAGAGGAGAGGATCTCCTATTATTCCATTCCAACTTACTTATTACACTTGTTTATGCTTAAGTAATTTATGTTAATGAAGTTGATAGTCAATTTAATTGAATTTGCAATTGACTTTGCATTATAAATTATGTGGGGTCGAAATGACCCCCTTGGCCTTGGTGCTTCTAGGCAGTTCGATTTCTCGGTACTTCTAGTGTTAATTAGCGATATTTTATATTATTGCGTACATTTTGTACTTTTTGGATTAAAAAATATAAGATTATGTGTGTTTTGAAACTGATCTAAGTCAAATACATCCCTACACATGTTTATATACGTATAAATATACATACATACATGTATATCCATACATATTATATCGGTTTACGTTGTCATGCTGTATTCAGCCATTTTCCCACAGATTACGCGTATTTTTATTTATTTTGATCACTTCCGGTATTCAAAAGACAAACATGTAAGTAGGCAAATGAAGCCCTACATTCCCTCTAAAGAATGGTATATTTGCTTCTCTTCCAGGAAGACAAATGAATACGCTACAGAGAAAAAACTAAGGGGGAGTCCTTCCATTCAGCCTTTTTTCACGCATATTACGCGTATTATTATTTATTTTGAACACTTCCGGTCATCAAAAAGCAATCTAAAAAATAGCACTACATGTCCTCTATGCAACGGCATAATTTATTTCTCTTCAAAAATAAATTATGAATGCGTTATAATCGGAAAAACATGAAAAATGTGTGAAAGTGTAACCTATTTTCATACATTTTAATTTATTTTGAGCACTTCCGGTTATCTCATGTCAACTCAGTGACCATAGAAATGTAGCCCCACATTCCCTCTATAGAATGGTATAATGTGTGTCTCTTAATATTAAATGACGGATAAGATATAGTCGAAAATCTAGGGGTGGTATCCACCCCCTGGTACCTCGGGTATATTGGGTATAACTTTTGAACGGTGTGAGATATCATCTCACATTTTACCTCAAAACGTGTGTAAATGAACCCCCTACAGCTACTTAAAAGGTCAAATTTTTATTCCATACGGAAAAAGTTTGAAATGAAAAAAACCTAGGGTGGGTGGCAACCACCCCCCCCCCCTTGGTAGCCTGAGGGTTAATCATCATCGGACTCTACTGCAAGATCACCGTATAACTTCTTAAAAATTAGGACATCGTGAAGGTCAGATTACTTCTTAGCATTGTAAGCTTATCTCTGAAGATCTGATAAACGTTTAGCAGTGACGATGCACTTTGAAAACTTACGCTAAATTCTATGCAGACCTATAGGCCTAACCTACTTATGTTAGACTTAGACATTTTATAGGCCTACCTCCTTGTATCATGCACTTATATGTCTTTATTGTATCGGAAATAATCAATAATAAAGTATCGTTTTTCGAGTAGGCGAAGTAGCAGAGAACTTTATCGTGAATAATATTCATCTGAAGTCAACAGGACACAGACAATCAGTGATCCATAGTTATGAACGTTATAACTCTTCAGTTATACTTCAGTGGATTGAACAGGGGCATAGGCCAAATGCTTAATTAGCAGAGGCAAATCACTGATAAATCAATCTGCTGTTATCGCCAACGGACTCTGTTGGCTTGGAGTGTCGTGAACTCATTTTCCTTGCTATGCATTTGATAATGACTTTACGCGGCTTACACGTCGAACAACACATAGCCTAGACACGATCCTAGAATACAGTAGATTCGGTCGGCAAAGAGTAGACTAGAGTTCAGTATGGAGACTGCAAAGAATGAAACAAAATCTTGTAACTAATCGATTAGAATCTAATCGATTAGACAAACAGCTAATTCTAATCGATTAGTTACAAGATTTTCCTAATTCTATTTCTGATCGATATGTAAAATTCAGTAGCTAATTCTAATTCTAACCGATTATCAATTTGACTAATCGATTAGCTACTCGATTTGACATTCCTAGACAAACAGCCAATTCTAAATCCAATCGACTAGCTGCTAGATTTTGTTAATTCTAATTCTGATCGATTTGCAAAATTCAGTTGTTAATTCTAATTCTAATCGAAATTGGCAATTTAACTAATCGATTAGCAAATCGATTAGACAATTTAAGGCAAATAGCTAATTCTAATTCTATTCGATTAGCAACAAGATTTTGCTAAGTCTAATTCTAATCGATTAGCAATTTAACTAATCGTGCCCATCTCTGCAGATATCCGAAAGTCCCTGAATTAAGCGAAGTCTTAAAAAAGGCAACGCTTTGTACAGAGGCACCTGCTGAAGATGATACAGATGACGATGATGATGACGATGATGATGATGATGACGATGCTGATGATGATAATCGTGGTGGTGGTGGTGATGGTGGTGGTGGTGGCGGCGATTGTGATGGTGGTGATGATGTGCCTTTAAACCGTATTCTTTAATAATCTCACACCGAATACCCGAACCTTTTATTGTAAGAAGCAGTTGAAAAACGTTATCAGCTTTGCTAACTTAAGCCGCGACTCTTTTAATCTGCTAAACAGGCAATTTAAGTTCATTTAAAAGTTCATAAAGTCCCAAACACATAAATATATGTATACAGCATAGACGAACAATGTGTTTTACTTGAGATTTAACAGTGACAGCACGAAGTAGGATTAATACCAGAAATATTTATATTTTCTCAAAAAGAAACTTAATGAGCGTGTCTAACGATCTGTTAGACAGACAATAATCATAGTCTAAACTTCGCTTATAAAAACCCAAATGCATATAACAAACATCAATTCTTAGATTAATTAACAGTGACATCATTGAGTACCTTGCGACCTTTTCACTTAAATTCGAATAGAAGCATTTATTTATTGTAGGAAAATTGAACTTCTGAGGGAATTGACCTCCCAAATACGTCAATAGACATTCCCTCAAATATTCATTAAACCAGAATATGAACAAATAAACGAATGAGGGATGGAAATATGTTATAGTAGAAGTAGAAGTTGAATGAACGATGAAAACATGGCTAAGATACAGTACCGCTCGCGAGAATAATCCCTTTCCCCCATTAATGATGCTAGATTTCTTCAATATTGGCGGCGTTATGTAAATGTCTGGGTTGTCAAAGAAGCCGGACTCCACCATGGAAATGACTTCATTCGCTGTGTACCTGAAATACAAGACCAATCAAAGTGGTTTCAGTAGTATGTTTGTTGAAAACTACACATGTTATACATATGTTAATTTTTAGGTATATCGTGTCCCTACGATCCTTTATAAAGGATCGACAATAAAAACATTTTATTCATAAACCAATCATGCCCCGCGCACGGGCAATAAACATACTGACTAAGAACACTAATTAGTAATATACTGATCAATAAAATACTGGATTTCAAAGAAACAAATAAATTTATGAGCTACCTTTTTCGGGATTCCATAAAATGCAATTAAACTTCAAAACGTATCTATATTTCATACGAAATGAAAAAATTTAAGTAAAACGGACGTCAACAATAGATACAAGATACGCCATGTTTATTGCAGCATAGACATTATATTGCAAGATTACAGATTTGCAATTAATTAAACATAGATACTTTATAAAGGATCGTAGGCTTATATGGGTACCATTGCTGACGAAGCACGATGTGCAAGTGAGGCGTGGAGAAGTTGGAAATCATCGCCAGCAAGGAATAGTTGAACGATTCAATCGGACTTTGGCAGAGCGATTATTTGGCGCCCAATACGCACAAGAATTACTCCTTGGTGCACGGGGTCCTCGGAAAGATCGGCTGAATGGGTACGCCGGCTGCCTGAGGTTGTAGCTGCACTAAACAACGAACCAACCCGTTTACTCGGTATGAAGCCGGCTAAAGCCATTAAGGCTGATAGAGTAGTACAGAAACTCTCTCTTCCCGCTCGTCGTGCTGTTGGCCTGAAGGAGCCTATACTTGAACACGATGTTGTGGTCCGTTACTTGTATGCACCCGGTAAACTCGAGGGTGGTTCCAGACGAGCCACAGATCCTAACTGGTCGCTCACCATACACGTTATTTCAAGTGTTGTCCAACAAGCTGACCAGCCGGCTTTGTATCATCTAGTAGATGGACCAGGCCGCGGATTTGTTCGCGAGGAATTGCTCGTGGTACCTATAGACACAGAGCTCCCTCCAGATAGGATACTCAAAGTTCGTTGAGATATTCTGTTGCTAGGCTATTTCAAATATTTCGCAGGAATTCAAACTTTTTCATGACAAATATGTTTGTACTTTCGTGACAAATATGCTTCTGAATCGTTGGTTAAGTACAATATTATTTAGGCCTATTCATCGTTGCTTCGAACTACATTGTAAGGTGGACTCGATAAGCTCAGTTGAGCTTTTTTCCCTTCCAGAATGACTCTTATGTTAAGTCAAACTAACTTTGTGTATCCCATTATGTGCATAACTGTACCGTTGTGTTGTGACAAATAAATTGAAATTGAAATTGAATTGAACAACTGCTTACAAACTATGGGACTAAAATCTCTATCATTGTTATTACTGAACGAACACAATTTACAACGGTAACTCTTGGTTCCAAATATATACTGTATGGAGTGTTTACATAATATGGGCCGATGATGGCAACACGTTTTCCGTACAATGTTATTTAGTCATAAACTAAGTTAAAATAGCTCAATGTGAGTACAGACAAATAAATTCTGAAAACTCATTCTACTGACCGAAGATGCGGGATCTACATACATTTTCACATGAAGGTTAGACTTACTCAAAAATAAATTTGTGAAGGCTTAACAGCTGAAGTGAAATATTTAGGCCCACTTTCGTTTTCAGCCTTAGGGTTTTCCGTTGATAATACAAATATCTCGGTGGCCTATTTACTTCCTAGCTGCGGTCTATATAATAAAACAGACATAATATGAATCTGTGAAAGAGCAAAGTAAGAAGAAAGATTCATTGAGGATTTATTTAGCGAGCTCTTTATTTCGACTGTTTAATTTATTACTATTTATAACTAGTGCAACCGCTAACATCTTTGGTGCAACCACTCCTTGGGATTTTCACAAGACCGTTGGAATTTGGAGTCTGACTCGAGATGGTATAATGGGATTTTTTCTTTTCTAATTCACACTAGTGTTTTTACCGCACTTTCCCACAGTGGCAGTGAATCAAATAGAATAATTGCTCATTGGGTCTATCTGAAGGACGTGTATTTTTGTTGTAACTTGTAAACATTGTAATTTACTAATTCAGTGTTGTGCTCCTGTTTTTGTTTGCAAGTTCTTAGCTCGGCATTTTGTAAATAATTGCTATTGTTAAAACATTTCATATTTCGTTTTCAGTGACTGTACACATTTGACCAATCTTGGGATTTTTTGGCGGAAGATCTTGGGATTTCTGAAAATGCAGAGTCGTCGCACTGGTAGGCGTGTTTTGGTCGTTGGGCTAAAATAGCTTATGACAGCTGGTAGCGCTTGCCGTAAACGGTGTTTAAAGCAATTCAAGTTGAGTAGAAAAAGATTCCTTCCAGGCTAATTTTACTTACTGAAACGTTATGGATCTAGCCTATATAAATTTTTGCAAAAGAGTTGCTTAAAAAGACTAAATTCTTGAAAGGTTTTACTCGATCTGTTGTACTTTCTCTTTCACTTGGTTATTTGGTAATGATAAAAATAGATCGGTGACGTTTTAGTTACTTCCTGTTAGAGCAATTCTATCCGTCGAATATAGGTCAAGGATTTATGTGTGTGCGGACAACAAGTTTAGATGCCAACTTCAATCAGTAATAAGTAAGCTAATCCGTAATGAATTTACAGCAAGTACAACATTCGGTAAAGTCGTAGTTTACGTTGCTAAATTATTTGATATTGTCACTTTAACATGGAAGCTGGATTGATGAAAAAAATTGTTTCCCTAAATGGAAGTGGGATTGATTAAAACATTCCTGTGTTCAAAATTGAAGTTGGATTGATCAAAATAATTTTTCAGTAAATAGAAGCTGGATGGATGAAATTCAGTTTTCGATTCAATAGAAGCTGGATTGATGAAAATAATTGTTTCCGTAATTAGAAGCTGGATCCATGAGGATATATCTTTGCTTAAATAAAAGTTCCATTGATGAAAAATATTTCTTTCGTCAATTAGAAGTTGGATTGATAAAAGTAATTTTTTCCAATTAAATGGAAGTTGGATTGATGAAAATATTTCTCGATGAAATGGAAGCTGGATTGATGATAGTTAACATGCACATGGGTACACTGCTTACTTACCAACGTCAAGTACGGCATTGAAGATATTAGAATAATTTAGCAACGTAAACTACGACTTTACCCAACATTCTAACAAAAAAAGTGTTGTATTCGTATTGACATTACATGTTGATTGTTGTTACGATGTATGTAGGCCTACACCAGAGTACGGGTATGCAATTGGTTTTATTAAAGAATATACTTACTTTTAATGCGCACTTTTCAGTTGGTTAATTTGATATCAACCAGCGACCTCTGATATCAACCTGTTTGACCCTCTAATTTAATGGGCAATGTCTGATAATGCTGTAGAGATTAAAAATGCAAGAATGCCTGTCCCGTAAATAGTGAAACCGATTACTGTGCCCCGTGCAATGGTCCTGTGTACCGTTTGTGTCTGTGTGGGTATTTTCAACTCCGCCTCTGTATGCTTGCGTCCGTCTATGTACGTTCCATCTTGTCCGGACTGTACTATATAGACCAAATTTTGTTCGGATCACCGGAAGTCAAAGCCGTGAAACAACTGCGTCATGTTTAAAAATAGCACGAACCTTCTACGGGTCGGACCTAAAATACAAGCATTCTAAAATGATCGAGTCTGCATATAAATCGGTGGACCGTTCACATTAGGCATCGAAATGGAAGTGAAAGCAGGGTTTAATGTTCTTGTATGGCACATGATGGATAATCATAATAATAGATCAGAAAGTCAGCTTTTGTTAAGGCCGATCGAATTTTATTAATAACAGTGGGTGCGCTTTCACAGTTTATTCTAAAACAGAAAAATTCGGCTCTTCAGTGCTTTTGTAAAATAAGGTTGGAAGTCAATTGACTGGTAGCTGTTTGGAGTCTATTGTGACAGTAAGCTGCTTATAGAGCCCGTGACCCCTAGGCAGGCAGGCCTACTTGAAAATAATACAAACACCATTGAGATTGGGCTCTGGAAGCCTGACGTAAACTCAAAATTGGTAAAAACTCAAAATTTGCTGGGGGTAATGTCCACAAAATCGTTCTTGAGGAGTGGCAGTGTTCTCAAGCCTCAAAATCGGTCTTGGGGAGCGGGTTAATGTTTCCAAAATCGTTCTTGAGGAGTGGCAATGTCCAGAAAGCCCTTGGGGAGGGGTAATGTCCCCCAAATCGTTCTAGGGGAGTGAAAATTGTTCTTGAGGAGTAGGACTGCGCCAAAAGCTCCATAATATACCTACTTCGCCAAATTCAATTGACTTTTTATCTCACAACTAAATAGGGAACGTGGTACACGACCAAGATATTACATGTACATGTTCAAGTGCTCTTTAATCACCTTACCGATAAATTGTTCACCGGTCATCTGTTACCCGTTCAACTGTCCAATCGGTCAATAGACTCACCGGTCATCTAATACACATTTTACAGTCGCCGTTCTTCAGTGGCCCGTTCTTTTGACGCCCGTTCATATATCGAATCAACCTGATTGCAGTTGACTTTATCGACCGCACCTCCCGCTTTCTGAACCAGTTCCTTCTGCAACAGTTACTGTTTAGATTTTGATTTTAACAACTGAACCAATTTACCAATTATTATTATTATATACTTAATGGCAAAACCAGATGACACACCGCTACTGGGTTCAGTTTGACCTTCCCCGCCAGATTTGAATAGTCTGTGTGGGATCGGGTTTGCATCAGCTTTTGCCGTTGCTAATCAGTTTGGGTCGTTCGTGTCTAACATTGCACGTGCATGGTTGCTGAGAATAGTGACAGACTCAGTGTTAAAAAGGAATGGTTTCTGTCGTAGTTTTGCTTTCCGTTTGGGTGTTATGGCTGAATAATTCTTCCTCGTGGCAGACGAAGTCTGTTGAGAATTAGCCTATCTTTCGGCCTCCCTTGTGACGTTCTTCGTGTGTAATAATATTTTTTGAATACCTCGTTGAATGTCGACTGAAATTTCGTCCTTCCACAGAGTCAGTCAAAGGTGTGCCGATTCTCTTGTAGACACGGTATCAGATAAAACAGTTTCAGCTGTATTAACGATCACCGGGCACCGCACATAGTCTAAGAAATGACTGCAGTAGGCCTACTCCATTCGAATCACCTTGGAAAACGAATTTGCAGTTAATTCACGGAATTTCTCTTCCCTCATGGATCTTCCGACCGTCTGTCATTATCTGACTTATGCTAAATTGCTATGTATTAAATTAAATTAATTAAGCTTAATTTGGCATTTGATAATCTAGCTTCGTTACACTATGTGTAAAATTGTAAAATTGTAGTCCCTTTTCTGTTCCCTGTTGCGGTGTGTCAACTGGTTTTCATATTAAACGAATATTAATAATATAAACGCACAGAAATCTCTGCGCCTGCCTGACTATATCTGTGCATGATGTTACGCTGTTTGCCTGTTAAGCTGTTTCGCCATGGACAATATGGCTTACGTCATTCTACGTCGTCATAGCAACGCGAGATAATGCACAGGAGGGAGGGAGGGAGGGAGGGAGAGAGGAACGGACGGAGGTAGGGAGGGAGAGGGAGAAGACTTATGTCAATCACTGCACGAGAAGACGCATCTCTTGACATTTTCAAATTGTTTTTAACCGTCTTAGGACGGGCCAACATCTAGTATAATAATAATATGGTTGGCTACAGTTGAAAGTCATAATACCCCATAAGCCCGATTTCAATAGATATTTCGCTGTAATAGGAAGTAAATGGAAACATTTAACCTCAAGAACATAGGCCTCAGTTTTAAATAGGCTCTTTACCAAATAAAAATATTCAAGTACTAGATCACATGGTCATATTTTTAGGTATCAGCTATGACTTTTGCCAGAATTCTCTGGAGTATCTGCAAATTTTGCATCTAAAATGTAATAAATTATAATCAATCCAGCCACTTCACAACTTTAACTTAAAGACTGAACTATATACACACTGTAATCACAATTAGGCCTACGCATCACGCTTCGAAACACAGCACAGAAACAACAGTTTAACGTTGTTTATTTAAACGTATTGTTGCAGCGCAGCAACATGTAAATTCTTTGTATTAATAGAGAGTGACATGCATTGTAACGCCATTAGCTGGGCGAAATAGCCTACTTTACCAGGAAATACAGACATACAGTAAATGGAACGTTAGAACTGGTCAGCATGATTTTTAGAGATGCAGTCGGGGTCGCCAACAGACACAGCTACGAAATTTGAGACGTCTTCTTTAAAGCAGCGAAGAATAACTACTTCACATTTTCTGTCTGTCTGTCTGTCTGTCTGTCTGAGAATCACTCTACCATTCGACTGGTCAGCCAAAAACACTCGATCATCTGAATCGAGTGAGAGATAAGAATCTGTCAGTTCTTGGGTTTCAGTTGAAGGAATGAAACGACGGACCACCTGCCCATCTCTGGTCAGTTCGCTTACGGCATAATGTATCTTCTTCTTTCCCCCGCTTGACCCACTATTTCTCTTTTTCTCTTCCACCCGATCCCTCTTCCTTCCCTCTTCCTCCTTCCCTTCTTCCTCCTCCTCTTCCTCTTTCTCCACTTTGATCGATTTTTTCCCATTTGACCTACTCTCGCCCTCCTTTTCTTCCCCCCGCTCTTCGTCCTCCTCTCCCTCCGTTTCCAACTCCTCCTCCTCTTTTTCCTCCTCTTCCTTCTCCTCCTTCTCGCCCTCCTCCTCCTCCTCTTGATCCTCCAAATTCTCCAAGTAAATGATGATGAAATTGCCAACGGATGTTTCCACTGCGTAATTAACGTTCCAGATCTCTGTTGGTAACTGAATGGATCGAATAAGTTCTGCGCCTGATCCGTAGATCCTCAGAATGAGCGATGAATAACTGACGACCATCAACCGACCATCAGTGGAAACTGACAAAATACGTGGATAATAATTTGTGATCAGCCATTTGATGATTTTGAGTTCGTCATCTGTTTCTCTTGTTATCTTCCATACGCATTTAACACCAAAGCTAGAGTCACAGATGTACAGACAATTTTCCTTCTCACTGGATGCAATGTCTTCGGCAGATTTAATCTGTTTTAATTCAAGTTTCTTCTGAAGATTAAATGGATTTCGATCCTCAAAGACACAAATTACATATGTGCCAGAGGAAGACGATAGACAGAGGACGTAGATTTCACTTCGTAGTTTAGCTATTCCACGCACACGATCATTTCTGCCTACTTCGATTATCTGAGTGAAGTTGATGGAAATCGGACACACAACTATAATAAAAACAAAACAATTATGATATTGATAACCAGCTATAATACAGATAACTAACTTAATAATGGTCTGTGAATGTTATCTTATTTATATATTTACATATTAATGACCACTGCTCTAAGTATTTTTCTTAATTTTCGCTCTCATTATTTTGTTGTAGGTTTTACTTTAGTTACCTACTTATTATCTGACAAATCTCTGCTCATTCAATGACTTCAATTTAAGACTAAAATAAAAACATAATTATATTAACTATTGCTTATCATTGTTCTTTATTATACTATAACACTGGTCTACAGCAAATTTGGTGTCTAAGTTTTTTCAGCTGATTTAGGACAATTTTCA